>BSBM01000217.1:23745000-23952500 GCA_027924585.1 Larix kaempferi
AATTGGTTGGACATTTCGCAGATTTGTGCCATCACATAAATAAATTAGATCTTATTTTCCATAATCTTGTTTGGTGTGAAAATTGTGTCTTCCATGTTAGGCCATTCACTTGTCTAGGACTTGCACAATCTTGAACAAGTTTCCCACGCTAAAAAGAAGAGAGAAAGTGAAGCCATATTATATTGCTTTCCAACCTGGGGTTATTTGAACACAAGATAGGAATACGTGTGGCTATTGTATATGCAACATTTTCATATTTGAACACAAAAATAAGATCAAAATACAACCATATCATCCCATTATCAATTATATAGGATCTCCATAAGTAGATCAATTAGCAAGAAAGTTATCTATCGACATAGGTAAAAAATGTGTGGCAAGTAATATTTGAAGCAAGCCTAAACTAAGCTTTCCACCAACTATGATACTTAAAATTTTAAAGATGCAACAAAGGCCATGTAAAACTCTGAACGTGTCACACAAAACTCCAAAATGAAGAATATTGAAGGAACATTATAGCAATTCATTTCATCTTACGTATTGACATAGTTTTCTTGACTTTTTTGGTCGATAAGTAAAACAATGTTGAGGCATTGGGAACATTTTTTGCAAAAATTTGACCCCAAAACAATTGTCAAAATATGAAATAGGGTATACAATTTTGAGACCCTAAATCACAGAATTGGAATTGACCTTAAGTTGGACTCAAGAAGGCCATGGTTCTAGTTTTTTATCCCAAAAATTTTCCTCGAATATATGAAAAATAAATAGTGATCCATCTTGGATCATACATCTCCATTTTGGGAGGATTTCGGTCCCTAAAAGTTTCACTAAAGGAGACAAGGAAATCATTCCTCAAATTTATCCTTGGAGTATCACTTGACCTTGCTTGGAGGTTCTCCTTTTAACCTAACCCACTAGATATCTTGTTACCCTTGTTTAGTTTCTCCAGACTTCTTTTGCGAAATCATATCTTTTGATAACCCCTACTTGAGGTTATGGGGTAATGTCCAATAAGGTGCATAACACTTGCCACTTTTTTTCCTTGTAGAGCTTGGATGGCTCATAAAGTTTCAGATTCTCCAAATTCACAGTTGTGTAAATGTGCATGTATGGAGGTATAATGAGTATGTAGGAATTATCACCTATATATTCCAACACTTGGAAAGGACCATATCCCAGATCCTTGATTTTTTTACTAGGTCCTATAACATCTCTTTATTCAAGTGCAATGATATGTTATCTCCTCCTTAAATGTTTTCTCAACCTTGTGTTGGTCATGTTTGACCTTATACTTCTCTTGTATTTCTTCAATGTCTCCTATACCTACAAATGGTTATGCGTAATGTTATTAATGAATTAGTGTTGAATGCTTCTACTGTTGTTGCTTCCCTTTTCACCCAATCTTGTCCACATACAACATCTAGAGGTGAGGGTGGAAAATAACTAAAGCACATTTCAAACGGGACTCATTGGTGGTAGTGTGCACTACTCTACTATAATAGTGATGAATGCAAATTAGATTCTCTTCCCAAGTTTTTGGTTGCCTCTGATTGTAGCTCAAATGTTTAACTAATATTTTGATCACCACTTATGTTTTCCCATTCATTTGTGGATGGAATGTTGTGTGTCTCATTAGCATGGTGTCCATCTTTTCCCAAAGTATAGTTCAAAAGGAACTTAAAAATATGACATATTTGTATGAAATCATGCTACTTGGTATCCCAAAATGCACGTAGGCTCCCTCAAAGAATGTGGGTGATACAACTTTTCCCTTGATGATTTTTTTGCAAGGCATGATGACAATGCACTTTTTGCAAAATTTGTCCATTTCCACAAATAAATAATAATGTTTGTGTCTAGTTGAATTTGTCCTTGTATTGTTGAATTTTTATATAATTTTCATCTCTTTCAACTTTAGTAAAATTAAAACAATATTCAATGTGTAGGACAAAGTCCATGTACCTCTGAATAAACAAAATCCAAATAAGATAATTTCTTTGAGAAGGGATAAGATGCACGACGAAGCAAAATGCAACATTTTTTAACCATTTTCCAAGGTTGGCAGAAGATGAAGAGGGTCTGCAAGCCTCATGTCTAGGTCCTTATCTCCAAAACATTTGAAGGCCATGCATTAACATAACATGAAAGTTATGTGATTTGTCATATGTGGTGGTAGAAATCAATAATGAGTGAATGGGGAACCTTTAAGAATCTCATAAGTCATAGTTATTTCTGACAAAAATACCCTTTAACCTCCTATTTTTTTGTTTTAAATGACATATTTTAGCACAATGACAATTTCTACATTGATAATGGTTGTCTGGCCCCTCTCCTAATTAGTTCTCAATCGTAATAGTGAATTGGCCATAAGGAAAATCACTTGTAATTATATACCTAATAAAAATATATAGATAGACCTTTTAGATTATGTATATGGAGTATACCACTGCAACAATAGCATAGAAAAAAACACGTGGGGGACCACTTTACTCTTAACCAACATCCAAATGATTCCAATGAGGCATCATTTTCCTAATTCTAAATTTGTATGCCTAATATACAAAGGGTGCAAGTTGCATACCTCCCAGATGGATAAAATCCACTTTCATGCATTTATGATCAAATTCTATTTTGAATCATGGTCCCAAGGAAAAAACTAGACCTAAATATGATGTACGGATTCACAAGACCTTTCCAATAGTATATCATATGTGTAGTTTTGACCCCACATTGTTGAGAACGTGCCTTTTCAAGTTCATGGCTCTTTTTGAGGTAGTAGTTTGGTGATAGAGGTTTAGGGTTCAAAAATTGTTGTTGAAAAGCTCTAAATTAGAAAATTAGGAATTTAATGTTGTATCTAACTCCAACACCTTTTTTATGATACCTCATTGGCCCCATTCCAAAATTGTATGACCTAGTTATAGCCATCACAAAGATCTATATGCATTACCAGGGCAAGAAACTTTCATGATTGAGTTTCAAGTCAGTCTAAACAACACTTAGCAGCTTCATTGAAGTTTTTTAGTTACACATTGTTGAAATGGATGTTGTATGGAAATGTGGAAACCTTCGTAAAATTGAGTAAGTTGCAAGCCCCACAAATAATTTAATGTTAAAGATAGATCTTCCTTGGAAAAATGGATGGCATATATGGCACAAGATCAATTCATCAATGGCATAGTCTTGATGGGATCATTGAGAACTTTCCATCGACATTCTCAATGCCACATTCTGATTTTATCTTTGCTGACTACCTTCTTGATCCTCTTTGGTCATTTTTTTTGAAAAAAGTCAAATGCAAAATCAAAATACCGACTAACACATAAATTTAGAAAAATAGGAATGAGGAACGTGGAAAAGAGATTGAAAAGATTGTAGAAGGATGAGGACACAACTGCAACAACTTGGTAGCTTGGAGTGATTGCAATAGCCAACATCCCATATTTTGTGAAATAGAGGAAGGTGAAGAACATGGTGAATATATACCAGAAAAAATTAATCTAATACCACTAAAATTCTATCATGGTGTATGAGACCAATCCTACATGGATGTGTGAATAAGTATGTAGGGAATCTCAATGAAAATCTAAAACACATGACATATTGTGCAATTTAGACTGAGACAGAGGTAGACTGTGGGCATGACAATGCCATAAAAAACTATATGGAGTGTTGTTTCTAGGTCTGTTGCAGAACATAGGTTGAAAAAGGAAAGTTTAGGGTGTTATGCTTCAGAAATTTACGTATTGTAGGGATGATTGTATTAAGTCTAGAGTTTAGAAATTGTTTTTGTATCCATTCAATGTGTCAGGAATCTATATTGAAGGTATTTTCTATCTCCATAAGGGCCTTGTCATATTCTATTCTATTTCAATTTGTTGAAAATGTTGTGAATCAGCTCTACACTCTTCACAAATTTTAACTAGATGGATGATCGAGGTTAGAACTAGACCAAGAATAAGTGACGTTGGTGTGCAAAAAAATTCCACCGATTTGTCTACCAACTATAAGAGTTCAGAATATCTCACTGTGGTACGAAATGGATTCCTACTATTATAACATAGGATATAAGCATGAGAACCATCCATTTGATGGGAATTTAAGGTAAAAATCAGCAATGTTGGCTCGAGAGAGAACTGAAATACAATGTCAATAGGTTCTTTTTTTGGTTTAGAGAGAATACAATATATTTTTATATAAAATGTGCACCGATCCACTGGTCTATAGGACAGAGAAACTTGCATTTTATTGCAACATTTTCTTCTACAAGTGACAAGAGGAAATGTGTGGAATAGACAATATCCATATTTGGATATCTAGAAGTGTTGTGGTACTCATATGGATTTGATGAGGCTTGGTCTAGTGAACATGTCTAAAAGTGAATTATAGTTGCACTTTGGATTTTTATCCTTTTTCATTACTTTGTCCAAATTGATCACTTGCCGACTTTATTGTACTATATTGTAGAATTGGTCAAATTTGGTCAATCTCCACCCCATATATGTATGTGTGTGTAAATAAGACCCAACATTTTGATATGACTTATGCGTAGTGAGGGTATCTATACACCATCTTACCTGACATTCATCACTATTTTCCATTAGATAGAGCTAACCCAAGTAAATGTGTACAACTCAACCAACCAATGCAACCAAAAACAATTCATAGCTCATTTGCATAAAACAATAGGTATGTGATGAATATAGGTGGATTTGAGGGGTTAATTTGATAACTAGATGAAGGAGGTAATCTTCCTATAGGAACTAAATCATGCCACATGTCCATAAGGGACAAAGATCAAAAATTTAATAATTTGGATTGTCCTATATCTATCATACAAGTTTGGATCATCTTTCTTTATAACATGCTTACTAGAAACCATGAGCCATGAATGATGTTTTCGGTATTGAAAATTCAACTACAACACGTTATCTCATTTCAATGATTGTAGGTACCACCAAATAGGTACTTGTCGAATCTATCTTCTTCAAGTGAGGAAGATAGACTAGAAGAGTTTGAAAGTGAGACGTCTAATACAAGATCTAATAGGTCAAGATCAACTAGAGGTGAAAAGGTAAGGAGAAAATTTTGTAGACGCATGGAACTTTTTGTTTCTAAAGGAGGATCATGTGGTTATGATAACGAGAGCATAAGTGACATTGAGTTTCCCCTGAGGTATATACATCTTGTCAAACGATGGCTACCCAAGGAGCTACCCCAAGTAGACACGGATTTCTTCCTCAATGGGAGGACTTATCGCATTGCTCCATCCTCTTTACATTAACTAGGGCTATTTTCCATGGATGGCATAAAGGTGTCATATGGCACTAAAACTGAATTGATGGAGTATGTCGGTCCATGCTACAAATACAATGATTGGTTGTTGTTGGTCCGATATACGTGAAGTATGCGGACATACGGAGTGGCAGCAAATTATTGTCAACTACTGGACAACAGTCTGAACAAAGGAGCAACTGTGTATATTGATGGAAGGCCAAAAGCTTCAGGAAATATCACAGGGTTTATAAATAACACACTACCAGGGTCAACACATAAGCTACCCAATTGCCTATTTGAGGGGCGTGAAGGAAATCATGTATTCGTATGTGCAACAAAATCAATAGCTGTAGGTGAAGAGTTGTTGATCGATTACGGTTTGAATTGAACATATGCGGGGGTTGCTATTATGGGAGTAATTTTCTTATACAACATTTAACTCAACCTTTGATCGATGACTTGTTATTTTTCTCTTGCATCAAGTTTATTTATGTCATGCTTTTTATAATATACACATGGTTAATTATATGTCATGCTTTTCATTAATCATGTTTAAGAGACATTGTTATATATGTAATTTTCATTTTTAATATGTCTTAATTCTTATATTGTGGCAGGGTGATCGTGGCCATATGCCACAAGCTGACCATGGAAAGTCACCAATGGTGACGCATGAGGTAAATGTTAGTTTAATAGTACCTAATAGCATCAATGTAATAGTAACCACAATTCATGATTATATTACATCTGTTAACATTTGACATTTTTTATGCTATTGAGCTCAATATTTCAATATGATATCATTATTATTGTATTGTGGCAGGGGGGCGGTACTCAAAGCACACCTATAGCTTCTAGACAAGTAAACTTAACTGTCATAGTAGCAATAAAGTTTTTTTTATATTAATCACATTTATTATACATGGTTCAATTTTTACTTATCGATATGAATATGTCTTGCTTATTGTATTGTGGCAGGGTGACCGTGGGAAGGCACCAATGTTGTCGCATCACGTAAATGATAGCGTAATAGTACCTAAACATGATTATAGTACTTTTTTTGTTATTATATGCATTATATATTTTTTACGAGATTTTTTTATTGACGTTTGTAGAGCACACCACATCAAGGTGATGATGTGGTCAACGAGAAAGAGATAGATTATTGAACCGACCCAATGGATACTGTGAAAGAGGCTTTGAAAAAGTGCAATCGAGACCTTCTTGGTCTGATTTTAATCAAACCAATGACTGAAGAAATACAAGCACAAATTGATGAATTGAGGAGAAAGATAAAAAAAAAAAAATACAGGGCAAGTGGCATCTTTGAAAGTTTACAAACTACATATATTCATTTATGTTATTTTAGTTCTCTTTTTTTTATATGTTCTAATCAATTGAAGTTTTATTCTTTAGAATTTTTTGGAGCCAAAATCCGTGTATCAAGAACAGGCTGCAGAGGCCGGTATTGGTAGTAGCGATGGTTCAACACATCATTAATATACCGTACAAATGAGGCTATTTTCCTCTCCTATACAGCAATGCACTCCAGATGCCATGACCTCAACAAATGTTGGAGATCAACATGGCCCTTCAACCACCACTACTACACAGGATGATAGAGAGGACGGTGGCATCGAATGTGATAGTTGCTATCCTGGCACAATACGTGTGGTTAGCAAGGGGTCATTGTCCGTTAGCTTCTTAGTGAACGATGACTGTGTTCCAATCAAGATACCGAAGATTGCAGGTATTATTTAATTTATTATGTGTTTTTTTCATGTAATTCAAAGCCACATAACTCAAATTAGTTTTAATTAATGATCATATGCTTTTTGCAGGAAATAATGTTTTTTATAAGAACCTGCATGATAAGGCGTTGGAGATTTTTGGGCCCACCATTCGTACACGATGGAATGCCCAAAATTAAAAATTGAAAGATGATTTGATGAACCACATGGTCAGCTTGTTTGGTGAAACCTTCAACAAAAAAGGTGTCACCACAACAGCTAGGTTAAATTTGAAATATGTCAGGGAAAATTATAGGAACAACCTTGAAATTAACCACGGGTATGAGCGTCCTCCAATGATTCCAGAGAAGGAGTGGAAGGCACTCATCGAGGATGAAAATGAGAAGGCATTGAGAAAACAAGGAAAGCAATCGGTTCAAGAAGGTATGGCACATATCATATTTTCAATGAACAATGTTCATTTGTTTTTAAACTTTTAAATATATTTAAGTTGTGATATCTAACGTATTTGCAACTGTTCATAGGCTCCCCAACACATCTAAAGCAACAAAGGAAAGATTAGAAAAACATGGCCGAACACAAACTGGGCCAGGGTGGATATCAGAAGCTAAGGGCACGAATTGTAAGAATCAAACGATCATTATTTGTAGCCAACAATTAATTGATTTTTCTAACTGTAGCGAACAATTAATTGATTTTATCACAAGCACTTTACATGGTGTTATGCATTACAGGGAATGCTTTTTAAGAGGAAGCCACTAATGAAGAATTGAAGCTCAGCTTCAAGTACGGGTTTTCAGCATGTGCTAGAACATGAAAAAGCTTGGGGCAAACCCCAATTTCCCATTGATTCACGCTGAGGTAAATAAAATCAATAAGGACATCATTATAATGGAATTGCGTAATCTATTCATGAATGATTACATCGAAAAATGAATGTATTTTTTTGTTTTCAGTGTGAGACCAATAAAAGCAGTTCGGGTAGCGGTACCGACCCTGGTACCATGCGATGGTGGGGAGCTTCCTAGCCATTTAGGTATGTATGCTATAAAACAAATGTATTCAATATGATTTTAAAGACATAATTGATGACGTTTACTAATTAATATTTTTCTATGAATGGCAGGAGCATGTAGCTTCTCATGCTCATCGGGGAGAGGAAACAAATGGAAGAACCAATGAACACTCAGTTGACTCAACTAGTGAGCCAGCAAGTAAAGATCATTGTAATGATATTGGAAATAATGAAATACGTATCTCAATAATAACTTCGCATTTATATCTATATAAATGTCTTGGGTTTTTGCAGATGATGCCCCTGTCCATCCACCTCCACCCCCTGCTAATCGACGTACCAGAAGTATGGTACGGGGGCGCATATCCACATAATCAACGGAAAAAGAGGGCACAACAACTACAACAGGTCAAGACACCGAAGATGAAGTCCCCCTCTTCGAATTTCTAAGAAAAAAACCAAACATAAAAAAAAATGTAGTTGTAAACATTTAAGATTTGTATTTGACTGAGTGAAGGCATGAACTATTTTCAGTTTTGTTACAAGTTTCTTGATCTATTCGGTGCATGGTGATATTTTAGAATTGAGGTTTCACATGTATATGTTATTGCTCAGATCAAATTTCTAAATATGTGTGACATCGGAAGAAAAAGGAGAAGTTTATTGTGCCAAGTAATTGTTGATATATCAGATATCCAAGACCAAAACTTCCCAGGCTTTGTGTTGAAAGGAATCTACCTAAGTATCTACTGTTGTACAAAATTATTACATTATTGATCATTTTTAGATCTCTGCATATTGAAGTTGAAACAATATGAAAAAACACATAAGATCAACTTTGTAAACACCGGTTATTATGGGTGAGAGATTATATTTGAGACAAAGAGCTTCAGATTTCATCATAACAATAAGTATTGCCCAATTTCATTTGCACAATGATATACCGTTATAGCATAAACCCATAAACTGCCAAGTGTTTGACCAAACTTGACAACCATACCTCCTAGCAGTTGATGAATCTTGGCTCAGTTTGGCATAGGGATATTGCGTATCTTGGCTTAGTTTGCATAGCTATATTACAATGGTATCTCCTAGGAAGGGTTCTCCAAGGTTGTCACTACAAGGAACCGCCCATACAATTCTAGAAGGGTGAATAGGGGTTGTTTAATATCATATCAGTAGTATAAGAATACCATCTTCATTACTACGTGTTGGTCTACTAAGGATGTGATCATTGTGGCTAGCCAATATCCATTGAAAAGGGGGTTGTGATTTATTTCTTGGGAAGTGGTCCAAACCCACTAGTAGCGTTTCATTACTTAATTAAGACACCATTGAGTGGAAGGCACTAACCACCTCTAAAAGAGGTGTGAATTACACCTGTGGCTTATGGTTACTTGAAGGGATCGTGATCTCTTACATGGGATTCAGTTGAAGGGTTAAGAAACTCATTTTACCCTACTTGAGGTAGCATTCATCAAAGAAAGTTGTAGTCTTCATATTGGAGCATAGGGAAGATAAATAGTGATTAATGAGCCACGCATCATCTCTACTGGACGTCAAAATCATTAAGAGTGTGCATGCATGAAAGGAGACATGATTAGACCTTTTAAGCAGCAATAACATTATTAACGATCATATACCAATTGCAAGAGTCAAATACATTTGCTACAACTATATTTATTCCATCCTATCGCTGCTCAAGTCTCCTTTCTCTACGCCAAGGCATGCACTATTGGGTTACAAGGGTATTCTATTCACTTCTACAATCAGTCAACATTCTAGCAACATGTTATTGTTGGGTATTGAACCACCTATGAGAAGAGAATGATATCAATTGATGGAGGCGGAATCTAGAAGGGAATATACATTTATTCAAGGAAGATCACAGTTTATACACAATTTGATTTTATACATAAGCTACTATAGCCTTCCTCACATTAGCAATCTTGTTTTTTTTTGACACAAACGGTTAGTTTTTATAAAAAAAGGTGGCAGAGCCACTAGCAGATTTACATCATCAAGGTCTGTAAACAGTATTTCAAAGCCTATCTACCCTAGAAACTGACAAATGGAGCAGGGCGAATCTGTCTTAAAACAGGAGAGACCATAGTTTTTACATATCAGTACTATCTAGATAAAATGCCTGTGTATTAACAAAAACAGGACTTTCAGAACAGGAACATATTAACTGCAGAGTTAGAAGGAAGACTTATGGTGTCGGGATTTGTCCCTTGAAGAAGGCCCTTCGTCGCCTGGCTTGCCAGCAGCATCCCGCAGCTTCGCTAAGCTTTTTTCCATCCTGTCGAGCCTGTGATTCATGCTGTCTATGGCGGCGGTAACTCTTGTCTCCAGCCTTTCAAGAGCTTCAGCGAATTCTGCTCTTGAATTGCCGATCTCGTCTTCCACCCTATCCAACCGGAGCCCACCCTGCACGTCCTGTTCACGAATGAAGTCCCCCTGTCTGCGCACGCGCCTGCGAAGGATCCTTATATCTGCTTCAATTTCCAGGAGCGGGTCTGGGGAAGACGCCGCCGAGTCTTCTGAATGCGCATAAATGTCGAATGCCTTCCAATTGCTTCCCCTGGGGAGCTTCCTGAGAACAGTGATCGGAATACGGAGACTCCACAGGCCAATGTCTACCACCGTCAGCGGGGAGCCGGTTCTAACGTTCAGGGCGGGCCAGAGAGGAGCCGAATGAGGATTGCTGGGCTCGTTCTTATGATCCTTAAGGGCTTTCGAATTGGAGCAGGGGGGGCTCCTTTTTAACCACATGTTCGCAATTGCGTTTCCCATTCCCGTACCATTCCATAATTTCATGAATTCATTGCAGAGAGAGGGAGCCTTAAGGTAATCAATGCTCCAACTGTCCATATCACAGAGCGCTGGAATTGTGAGCCCAAAACCTTTGGAGAGTGGAGAACCTAATCCACGATGCTGATGGGGAAAAGACTTCCCACGCCCGACGGGAGGGGATTGCAAGATTTCTTTAGCTCTGAAGATCTTACTGCGTAACTGCTTCAGTACCTGCGTACTGTGTTTGGTACCAGACGTCATCTGTAAGGACAGGGACGCCATCATTCGGAAAGGTGGTGGGAGTACATTTAGTTGCGGACGAAGAGGGGTGAACCGGACAGATAGATCCTCCACAAAAAGTAGCTATGCCGCGTGGTATTAGAATTCCCATCCGTCGCCATTTAGTCTTTCCACTTGTCATGAGGCCTCTGCCAGCGGGTGGTTCCAAAATTAAGATCGGTCCCAAATTTTTACAGGATTGGAACCAGAACATATTCATTATTGATTTTAAGTATCCCTTTACCAAGAGGAATAGCTTTGTTGGCGGCTTCATCAGCTTGTGCGTTATTTTTGCGCAGGACATGATAGAATTTGATATCCATGAAAAGAGGGATGAGGAGACGGATTCTTCTAAGAATTTTCTTCAGGTGAATAGATGATGGCAGGTTCTGAGAGTTTAAACTCTGGATGATCATCCTCGAGTCCCCGATCACCGTGAGGGTCTGAATTCCATTTTCGATGGCTTGGTTTAGACCTTGCCACAAAGCTAGAGCTTCCGCCACATTATTGGTTTCCACTCTGAGATTCCAAGAATAAGTAATAATTCGATCTCCATCGGGGTTAAAGATCACCCCTCCCCCTCCTGCCTCCCCTGGATTCCCTTTTGAAGCTCCGTCGAAGTACAGCCTGTGCTTTCCAAGCTTTTGGCACCAGAGATCATAATCCGCTTCTTCTGATCTAATTTCCCAATTTTGCAGCTGGGGGGAACAGATTAGGGGGGCTGGCTAAGGGGATAGGAATCAGGTTATGGAACCAGAGGGCTTCCTCAGTAGAGAGGGGAGATGACAGATTTAGAGTTGGTTTAGATCTTATGAAGTCCCCAAGCAGAGCTTTGATTTTGATCACTACTTGCACAGGAGAGGATCGGGTTCACCTGAAGACTCGGTTGTTTCTTTCAAGCTATAGCTTCCAACAGACAAATTTCGGTAGAACCACCCACGCCAGGCCTAGAAGGTCTTTGGCATGGGCTTTGACAGGAGAGGAGCAGGTCCAGCTGCAGAGAAGGGATGGGATATCATCTTTCATTGGGGGGGACTGCCAGGGGATAGAGACCAGGTTCCAAACGTCTGCAGCGAAGGGGCAGGAGATGAAAAGATGGGTGGAGGTTTCCTCTTCTTTAAGGCACAAAGGGCAGCGCGAGGGACCTTCCCATCCTTTCCTTCGAAGGGCTTCAGTGGTGAGGACGCTGTTGTGGGCTAGCAACCAAATAAAGTGATCAATTTTTGGCAGCGATTTATTCGACCAGATGTATTTCCATATTGCAGGGTTTCTGGGGACATTGGGGATTGCTTTGATACATCTGTAGCCTTCGGCGACTGAGTAGTGGCCCGATTTTGAGCCCCAACCCCGGGCATCTTTACAATTCTTTGCTACCGGAGCTTTCCCATTTAAGCAGCTAAGAAGGAGGGCTTTTTCATCATCAAGGTTTGGAGGGCAGTCCGGAATGTCCCACCCTATCCATCTGTTTTGTTCCCATTTGGAGATGTCTCGGAGTTTGGAGATACCTAAGTTTGAGAGGTGCCTGTGGATGCCCTCCATTCCTTCCACCGTTCCCAGAGGGGGGTTTCCTGCAATTGAGTCTTCCCAGATTCTTATTTTCCTCCCATTTCCTGGGATCCAGGTGAGATCATCAGAAAAGAGAGGTAGAGCTTTAGAACATAGGGAGAAGAGGGAAGATCCTTTAACCTCTTTTGGTCCCTGATCCAGGCATCTTAGTCTAGTGCCAACAAAATATTTTTTCCACAAGACCTGTTTGCTCCAGGACTCTTTCCCCGTCACCAAATTCCAGAGGAGCTTTGCTCTTAGCAATCTTGTTATTACAGGTCATAATTATTATTTGGATAGTTGGTTATAGTATGTTGTTAGAGTCATTTCTACATATTAATTGAATACACAGTCAATATATATTTACATCAGCTGTCATGTTTTATGATCTTGAGCTTATGATGTTATTTTAATATGGCAATCAATTATTCATTGAGTTAATAAACCATCATGCAATTCCATGCAAGCAACCACAAGTAATTA
This sequence comes from Larix kaempferi, assembly GCA_027924585.1. Lineage (NCBI taxonomy): Eukaryota > Viridiplantae > Streptophyta > Pinopsida > Pinales > Pinaceae > Larix > Larix kaempferi. Next base: position 23,758,150 of record BSBM01000217.1, read on the forward strand.
AATTAGCAAGAAACCAACACAGTGAAATAAACTCATTTAAGAAGGCAATTCCAAGCATATTCTTGTTGATATCTAGATCACTCGAGCTGCTTGAAGTGTGGAAATACGTGAGGTCAATCATTTTTATTGATGTCGTCTAGATTGAAAAGGTGAAGAAGAAGTTACATCCACACAAAGAAATAGAGATGGTGGGCTATTACCTACTTTCCTTCCTGCCTCACCAATAGGGGATAAGGAGCCTACTTGGGAAGAGTTAATAAAGAACCTTGCTAAAACACAACATGGGATTCAGCATAGCATGCGATAGTGTGAAGAATATCTATCAAAAACCAAGAAGCAAGGACTTGGGATATTTTTTAAGGCAGTATCCAGAAGTCTCTATGGTGAGTTTAGTTTAGAGTGTGGTAAATCAACGGTCATTGATCATCCTAGAAATGAACCTAGGAAGACAAAAAATCAAATGAAAAGAGAACAACATTGTTTCACATGTCACTATAGTTGGACACCTAGTCATACATTTGGCGTCTCTAAAGAAGAATCACTCCATGCATCGACAAAGGAGGAGCCTCATGTAGATTCACAGGCACGGGAGGAGAGGCATGGCTCGGAGATGATTGACTCTATACCTATTGGGAACTATGTAGGTTATGAGTCACCTCTTGTGGAGGGGCCATTAATGGCTCTAGGGGTAGTTCCAGTAGCAGATGTAGTGAGTGGACACATACTCTAGGGACCAATAGATAGTGACATGGATGTATTCCTTGTTTTTCAAGATGAGTATGTTACAGATTTGTGGGATCCTGGTTCAGATGACACCACTAGAGTGAGAGCACGGGAGGATACCTCGGCACACCTGAGAACAGGACGTTACTTGGGGAGGCAACAACATATTAGATACTAACAGGTAGTGACGGGGATGACATATAGGGCAGTGAGCACAAAACCCTAACAGTGGAAAACCACACATGGAGGTTAGAGAGAGTTTGTACAAGCATGAGACAGAGTATACTCTGGAGTTGGATGGTTGGACAGATGTTAAAGACAATGACCATGTGGTCAACTTGAAAGGTGAATGGTCACAATAGGATAGCGCAGTCGACAATAAGTACAATCAGATATAGAGACATCCATCGGAGCTATAGGGTTCCTAGATGATAATTACTGAAAGCAGATTTAACATCTTAAAGAAGGCCTTCTAGCAATGAAAGAGAGGACCAAGCTACTCCGAGATACCATATTAGAACAAGATGTTGAGTTTGCAATTCTTCAAATGGTGTGTGCTAAGTCAACTACCATTATTTCTAGTATTGAAAAGCAATTAGATTCCTTGATGGGGCACCAAAAGAAGCATACTCGTGCATTTCAAAGAAGTTATCTTCAAGAGTACATAGACAAGGCTTGCAGTACCTTGAGTTGACATTTACATAGTAGAGAGGCAGTTTGGTCTAAGGGAGGATTGAAATATCCCAAATGGTTTTTACAGGTTGAAATTGGAAGGGCACAGTGTTTCAGTAGGATGATCTGGGACCCTGGGATTTTCCCTAGATTTAGTTGCTTCAATTTGATTGATTATGGAGTTGCATTGGAATTGCTTGAGGACAAGCAATCTTTAGTGAGGGAGGATTGTAATATCCTACTTTTGACAAGCTGGGAAATTAACTAATGATTGATACCACATGGGATTAAAGCAGATCTTGAGTAGGATATTAAGTCATTGGAGGATAATAGAGGACCACCTAAGCAGGAATACGATGACATGCAATCCATAAATCAAGTTGCATGCATGCAAAAAGTGAGTTGCGTGCAATCAAAAAAGAATAAAAGAAGGAAAATCAACTTTATAGGTATGCATTGTTATTACTGATCATTGAGAATTCGTATTGAGAGCTCTGAGAGCCAAGCTAGGGTTGAGGGTGCATTCCTTAACCAATCGGTGCATTTGGAAGTGAAATCTATCTACCCTAATCACTTCCAGGGGTAGATCATACAAGTCTACCATTATTCTTCATCATTACATCAAGATTCAATATTCTTCATAGAGGTTCGATCTATAGAATTGAGAGGGCGCTTCACATGTTCTAAGATCACTAAGGGCTAATTCATCAAAGCTATTTATACTCTATTATTCTTACTATTCACCGACTACATTGTTATTGATCATTCCTATTACTTATTGGATCCATTCAACTGGTTCAAGGGCTATTAATTTCTAGAGATCTAACTAATAAGAGGGTGCCTTTCCTTGCATGGGAAAATTACATATATTGGAGGTAACTCGTATCTTGACCTAATACTAATGCATGGTATACATGTCTCTTCTATACTGTTGAGAGGGATACTATAAGCCTTACTGTGGATTATTGGACTCATATCATCATTCCAGAGCCTTATACATTGATCTGAAGATTAAGGAGGGCACACCTTCTTTGCATGGTTGAATTGTCATGTAGATCCTCATTCACAAATTGACCTAATGTTGATAATTGAATGCATGGTTCTTCCATTTTGTTCAGAGTGTCATGTCCCCAATTAAATGATTTTCAGATAAATAATTAAGTTGGCCTACCCAAATCCTAAGGGTTATGTGGAAGAATTAAAATATTGACATTTAACCCCAAGGTCTATAGTTTCTCATGAAAATTCAATATTCTAAATTGATGGTGGGAAAATAGGCCAATAAATTATGGAATAAATGTTAAATGCTCCAAAATGAAGTGGCATTAGGTCCTAGTTGGACTTGGGGGCGCATAAGTGGACATGTGGGGTCCACATGAGAGAATATTCCTCCTTTAAACATGGATCCATCCCCAAATTAGAGTTGGAGGGAAGAGGTAACATTCATGAAGGAAGAGGAAGAGTCATAGGGCTAAAAATAGGCAATGATAGATTCTATGACAACTATGACAAGCATTATGACACTTATGGCAGATTCTATGACACCTATGACACTTATGACAGATTCTATGACATCTATGACAATATAAGAGCTAAAAATAGACTAAGAGGGTGCATGAGAGGAGTTACACATCTCCAACGCATCCAAAATATTCCCCAAGTCGAATTCATGGAGTTGGAGACAAAAGATGAGCCGAGTGTCACGTGGGGCCAATGAAGGGTCATAACCCCCGCTAATTCGAATTTCATGAGTAATTAGGAGATAATTTGAGTTATAAGGAGGTAAACGAGTCAAATAAAGTTATTAAAAGGAGTCCAAGTCGAAATGGAGTAGCTTTTGATCATTTCTCATATGGCAAAGTTTGGAGAGCTTAGCTTGTCCTTGCACAGTGGATGTTTATCCTCCTTGCCTTAGAACCAATTTCGAGGGTGCAAGATTCCCATCCTAGTTGGTTGATGGAGAGGCAATTCAAACCTCTCAATAGATATCCATGGATATTTTTCGATGCAGGTTCAAACCACAACTGATTTCGAGTTCATCTTCTCTCATTCTTCTCTATGCCTATTCTGCTATCTTTCTCTCAATGTCATGTAAATGTGCAAGGGCACACTTCTTGTTGCATATAGCTAGTGGAGGATTTTTATTTCGACTTCATGGAAATGTTAGTTGTTGAATATATCTATAATAATCATATCATGAGAGCCACATCTCGAAACATCATGTATTTCAAGTGATCTTTCCAATCAAGAAAGAGTTTCGAGCCATTTTCCCCATAGCATTTGCATAGTGAATTTGGAATGATATTGTACCTGTTTTGTATCAAAGTTTGTGCTGATATATTTATCCATGTTATGATATGTATATGAATTTACTTTGATTTTCCAAATTATGTTTTCAGACCCTTGAAGTGTTACTACGGTTTATGATTAAATTCGAGACTCCTTGTCCACCATTTTCACCACAAATCTTAGACTATAGAAGTTGTTGTTCATTGGGTTATCTATTCAACCCTAAAACCAAATATAATGTTGCACACATATTTTACTTAATGTCCTATAATAGAGACAATTCCCAGACCAATAATTAGTGAAGTCCGTATAGTGTTTGGAAAATCATTTAATGGAAGACCTAGGGGGATTTCCACTTCTCAAATTAACTAGTCTTGTCCCGAAACTTATTTCCTTGCAAATTGAAGACCATGGATGGCTATATCAGTTTTTTGGGTGTCTGATAGATGCTTTAATGTGTCCTATTCCCCATAAATACCTTCCTCCCCAAATTCTAAAGCATTTGGAAGTGTTTGGAAACAGTTGTAAACTACAACCCTATGGTCAAAACAAGGTGAACCCGAGCATGTTCTTTTGGAGGGATATTAAATTCGTATCAGAGCATGGTCCTTGCACCTATGCATTAATATCATCCATTGAAGAAGAATTTTCAGCCATGTATTACTATTATGATGACTCCTATGAGTACAATGCTTATGAGTAATATGAAGAAGAATGTGAATGGTATGAGGAAGAGGTGCCATCATGCAGCACTTCTTACAATTTCATAAGGAATGAAGGTTATTCATATGACTCTATATCTGATGAATATGAATGTGTCAAACCACCAAATGATAATCCTGTGAATTAATTAGAAATATTGAGAGCAACATGTAAAACCTTGCCTCAACAATATCAAGCATATCTTGCTTTGAAGGGAGATATACAAAAGTCCATTCCTTTTGAAGACTTTGTTGATTGGGTGTTTGTATATAGGCCCAAGAATTAAGATATGGAGTTAGTGAAGAAAGGCCTATGCCCTTCTTGTAAAATACCTTGGAGATAAAATCATATATGTTTGAGTGAAAAGGAGGAGACCCATGAGCCACCTAGTTTTGAAATAGGTAAAGAAAAAGAAGCATTACATGAAGAGGGTCAAAAGTCACTCCCAAGTGATTCTGAAAAAGATGAAGAAACATCACATGAGCTTAATGAATTTGGTCCAAGCAGAAAGGACAAAGAAGAGGAGGTACCTCTACAAGAGCCTCTTTTTCTTGAATGGTCATTAAAGATGAATGAAAAGAAGATCCAATAGATCCTTAGCATACTCCATGACACTCAAACATTGGTGTCAAATTCTTGTTGGAGAGTTTCTTCATTGAAGGATCCATCCTTCCTTGAAGACATGGAGAAGATTCAAAGAGCAATGTGCAACATCGAAGGTAATTTCATGTCTTTTATTTTTTATAGAAACAATTTGGTTGAGATTAATGGACGGTTACATGGAGCATACTTGAATAATAATGAGGATATTCATAAGCTCAAAATGCAAAATGAGAAACTTCTTGATAGGTTGCAAGATACTTCTTCTTCCTCCTATGTTTCAGATTGTCAAATGGTAGATTGTTTGGAGAATTATCATGACATGATGGATCATGTGAAACATGGAAAATTGCATGTGATTGATGTGTTTGAAGATGAGATTGATGAGAGCCAAGCACTTGTTGTAGTGGAAGAGGAACTTGAGCTGCCTCTTGGAAATGGTTACACACTTTTTGAAGAAGTGTATGATTCCACTACCTTGTAACCAACCTATGAGGAAATTTTTGCACTTTCGAGGGAGGTGCATTATCCTACCCTTATGGAGCATTCACATGATGACACTTTTTCATTTTCTGATCATTTGGGTGAGTTGGTTCATTCTCCTACATCCTACACTTCCATATTTTGCAGCATTCATCCTAATGAAGTATGGGTGAAAAGTTTCTTTTTGATGGTGCCACATGAGGAGTATGAAACTCCTATATCTCCTTTAGATGATGACATGATTAGATCACTTTCTTATTTAAATTTGCGGACTTGAAACTCCTATATCTCCTTTAGATCACTTTCTTATTTAAAATCATGAGTCACTTGAAGACTCATGATTTTCCTTGCTCCTTACTTAGTTCAATTAATGTTGGAGGAACTTCATCCAATACTTGGGTGAAGAGATATATGATTGGAGAAAATTATTATTGGAAGCAACATCCTTTGTTATTTCTTAATGATACACATATTCATGGATGCACAAATGGTACTTCTGTGAGCCCCTTGAAGGCTCATTGTTTTCTTTGCTCCCTACTTGGTCCATATTTTAGTGGAGGTTCTTCATTCACTTCTTGGATGAAAGAACACATCGTTGATTATTTTATTGCATCTTACATTCTTTTTTAGTAGCATGGACATATTTTCTTGTGGGATGATTCCTACTCTTTCGGTGATGAGACATGGGACTTTGACCCTTGTCCTTTGAGCTTCAATGGTCTCACTCTTGATTCTTGTGTGCATTTGGCACATGAGGACTATCTGGTTGATTGGGGGATACTTGTTTGCATTTAGCCTCCCTTTGAGGATATGTATTTCATGATGGAGGGTCTCTCTTGGTCTCGTCCCAACCTTAAAGAAGTTCATATTTTGAGGCAAGGGCCCTCAAAGTTTCAATTGTGCACTGGAAATGTTGAACTTCCAGTGTGGTGGTATGATCTTTACATCCTCCCTTGCATTTTTCATAGTGATGAATTTTTATTGTTGTTACTGATGTTTGGAAAGATGCAGATGAGACAATGGGATCCTGCCATTCTTTGGAATGTTAGTTTTCCACATGTGACACTGCCACTCAAAGATTTGCAACTAAGGCAATGGGATGTGGGCAATATTTTGCCTGAATTTTTTTGTGGTAGAGCATGTCTATCTTTTGGAATGCAACACAAGCAATGAGATCTTGGTATTTCTTGTTTTTCAATTCATTTGGAACAGTACCTTGGTTGTTGGCTTGATGGAGAAATCTAACCTTCATTTCATTGAGTTCATTTATACAGAGTATTGTTTCAGTTTCTTCAGTTGGATTCAGTTTTCATATGCTTGGGGTGTATGGAGTTTAGTTGCAGATATTTCTCACCATGCATACTACAGGATCATTTGGGACCCTGGGATCACTTTTGGTCTCATTGGTTTCAAATTTGGGGTATAGAAAGCAACTGGAAGTTCAAGTCACCATTTATGAAAGTGATTGTATTAGAGTGGAGCAACGGAAGCATGGCCTTTCTTCTCATAAATTTTATTGGAAACATGAAATTGAAAATTTTGGCAAATCAGTGGCAACTTCAAGAGGTTGTTTAGTGCAAGTATGAAGGTTCAAATGATTTTTGAAACAAGTTGGAAGCAAAGTTTGGAAGGAAAGTAGGTTCTTCAACATCCATGTTTGACATTGCTTGAGGGCAAGCAATATTGGGTGGGGGAGGACTGTCATGTCCCCAATTAAATGATTTCCAGATAAATAATTAAGTTGGCCTACCCAATTCCTAAGGGTTATGTGGAAGAATTAAAATATTGACATTTAACCCCAAGGTCTATAGTTTCTCATGAAAACTCAATATTCTAAATTGATGGTGGGAAAATAAGCCAATAAATTATGGAAGAAATGTTAAATGCTCCAAAATGAAGTGGCATTAGGTCCTAGTTGGACTTGAGGGCGCATAAGTGGACATGTGGGGTCCACGTGAGAGAATATTCCTCCTTTAAACATGGATCCATCCCCAAATTCGAGTTGGAGGGAAGAAGTAACATTCATGAAGGAAGAGGAGAGTCATAGGGCTAAAAATAGGCAATGACAAATTCTATGACAACTATGACAAGCATTATGACACTTATGACAGATTCTATGACACCTATGACACTTATGATAGATTCTATGACACCTATGACACTTATGACAGATTCTATGACATCTATGACAATGTAAGAGCTAAAAATAGACCAAGAGGATGCATGAGAGGAGTTACACATCTCCCCCCCTTAGAACTGCAAACCAGAAAGAAGCAAACTGAAAACAATATCACAGCCTATCCCCCCCTTTGGTCAACACCGCTACTAAGCTTTTCACCGTGCAAGAGGTCGAGGTGGGTATTAAGAAGTTGGGTGTTGGAAAGGAAAATGATTTAGTTGAACTCCAAGCAGAGTATCTAAAGTGGGGTTCGAAAACTCTTGCGCCTTACATCACGAGTATTTTCAACAACATCATTCAGCAGGGATTCCCTACAGATTGGACAACTAGCCTAGCAATACCTCTTTTCAAGAGTGGCAATGCCAATAATCCCTCCAATTACATGACCATAATGATAAATCCCCTGTTTGCAAAGCTATTCAGAAGTATGCTAGAAAAAAAATTTAGCAAGTGGGCGGAAGAAAGAGGTAAGCGTGCTAAAGGACAAGCAGGTTTCAGACCCAAACACTCCATGGTTGATCACGGTATAACGTTAAGACACATCATTGAGAAAGTGTGGGAGAATAAAGAGGAAGCCTTTTGTTGCTTTGTCGATTTCAAAAAATATTTTGACACGGCCCTAGGGATAAGCTCTAGCATAGAATGGAAGAACTTAGGGTTCCTATGCATCTTAGAGCAGCTGTCCATAGATTATACGAGGAGGTTAAAGTCAAAATCAGAACATCAGTTGGGATCTTTGAAAGTTTCAGGAGCGATATTGGGGTGAAGCAGGGGTGCCCATTGTCCCCTACCCTATTTGGGTTATATATTGACAAACTTGAATAGTGGCTAAACCTACAGGACAAGGAAGGTGCTCTTCTGGGCGAGTTTGTGATAAGCCTTCTTTTGTATGCAGATGAACTGATTTTGATTTATAAATTTGTTCTTGGCTTGCAAGAGAACTTAATTTCCCTTGATCACTTATGTAGAGCAGTGGGGATGCAAGTTAACACTAGCAAGACAAAAGTGGTAGTTTTCTCTAGCAAGAGAAAACATAACCAGCACAAGTTCTACTTTGAAGGAAACACTCTTGAAGAAGTGGTAGATTACAAATATCTTGGGATTGACTTCAACAAAAATTTAAGCTGGGAAGGTTGCAGAAAGAAAAGAACTTTGGGAGGTTGGAAAGCATTTGACGCCTTTCAAAATAGATGCAGAGAAGCAGAGCTGTGGGATTGGAAGACTACGAAAACTCTTTTTGGGATATTAGTGATCCCAATTGTTCTATACGGGTGTGAAGTGTGGGCCAGCGGTACCTTTGACTTACAGTGGCAACAAATTGAGAAGATTTAAAAACTCTTGATTATCAACAAGTTCAAAATTAAAAGCTAAGTCCCCTATGATATCATGCTTAGTGAAGTGGGGGAAGCCCCCGTTGAAGCAATTGCTATGGTGCGGCTCATAAGATATCTAAAAAATATTGAGCAAATGGAAGACGACATATGGCCTAAAGTGACCTTCAATGACACATTATGTAAAAGAAAGAAGACTTGGATGCGGCAAAACAATAAATGGCTTAGTAAATGGGATATTTACCTGAACACATGCCCTGCAAACAACAAAGAGATAAAGGCCTTTGTTATCGACAAGTTCCACAAGCAAGTTTGGGGCACAAGGCTAGTGAGAAAGAAAAAGTATTATATTGAAGAGTTCAATCCAACATACAACCATCATCAAAAAGATTATATAGGGGCTAATATATCATGGAGGGACAAAATGCTTATTGCACAATTAAGAACCAATTCCCACCAGCTACGGTGTGAGACAGGGCGCTGGAAAAGACCAAAGGAAGCTTGGGAAGAGCGAGTGTGTACTTTTTGCAGCTAAGGAAAAGTAAAAATAGAAAAACATTTCATTTTAGAGTGTGAGGCCTTCAAGGACAGCAAAGACAGCTATGTGAATATGTTGGCAGCTAGTTCTTGGGATAATTCATTCAGTGAAGGGACCGTGGTGAAACTGGGGGAGCTCATCATCAAGCTAAACAGGAAAAGGGTGGAAATGCAAAATTCAGTGAGAAAAACAGTATGTCCCATAGGCTATCTTTAGCCTCGCGAACGTTAAAATTTCTTTCTTTCTTTCTTTCTCCAAAGCATCCAAAATATCCCCCAAGTCGAATTCATGGAGGAGTTGGAGACAAAAGATGAGCCAAGTGTAATGTGGGGCCAATGAAGGGTCATAACCCCCACTAATTCGAATTTCATGAGTAATTAGGAGATAATTTGAGTTCTAAGGAGGTAAATGAGTAAACTAAAGTTATTAAAAGGAGGCCAAGTCGAAATGGAGTAGCTTTTGATCATTTCTCATTTGGAAAAATTTGGAGAGCTTAGCTTGTCCTTGAACGGTGGATGTTTATTCTCCTTGCCTTAGAACCAAGTTCGAGGTGCAAGATTCTCATCCTAGTTGGTTGATGGAGAGGCCATTCATACCTATCAATAGAGCTTCATGGATATTTTTTGATGCAGGTTCAAACCCCAACTGATTTTGAGTTCATCTTCTCTCATTCTTCTCTATGCCTATTCTATTATCTTTCTCTCAATGTCATGTAAATGTGCAAGGGTGCACTTGTTGTTGCATATAGTTAGTGGAGGATTGTTATTTCGACTTCATGGACATGTTAGCTACTACATATCTCTGTAATAATCATATCATTAGAGCCACAGCTCGAAACATTGTGTATTTCAAGTGATATTTCCAATCAAGAAAGAGATTCGAGCCATTTTCCCCATAGCATTTGCATAGTGAATTTGGAATGATATTGTACCTGTTTTGTATCGGAGTTTTCTGAGATATTTGTCCATGTTATGAGATGTATATGAATTTAATTTGATGTTCCAAATTATTTTTTCATACCCCTGAAGTGCTATTATAGTTTATGATTAAATTTGAGACTCCTTGTCCACCATTTTCACCACAAATCTTAGACTATAGAAGTTGATGTTCATTGGGTTATCTATTCGACCCTAAAACCAAAACTAATTATGCACACATATTTTCCTTAATGTACTCTAATTGAGACAAGTCCCAGACCAAGAATTAGTGAAGGCCGTACAATGTTTGGAAAAGCATTTAATGGAAGACCTAGGAGGGATTTCCACTTCTCAAATTAATTAGTCTTGTCCCAAAACTTATTTCCTTGCAAATTTCAAACCATGGATGGGTATATCAGTTGTTTGGGTGTATGATTGATGTGTTAATGTTTCCTATGCCCCATAAAGACCTGCCTCCCCAAATTCGAAATCATTTGGAAGTGTTTGGAACCAGTTGTAAACTACAACCCTAGAGTCAAAACAAGGTGAACCCAAGCATGTTATTTTGGAGGGATATTACACATAGGGATACTATAAGCCTTATTGTTGATTACAGGAGACTACATCATCTTTCTATAGCACTTCTTATTGATCTAAATACTGAAGAAGGTGCCACCTTTGCATGGGAGAATTACCTCGAGGATTGGCTTCCCGAAACTAGATCTAAACTTCATGCATGTCAACTTTATATTATTCTACGGGGCAAGCACAACACATTGGTATCTATGTGCATCTCTTTTGAATTTCTTTATGTTGTAGATGTGATTACTTGGGTTTTAGGGTTCATGCAACCCCATGCAATTCTCATGCAATCATATTATATTTGAGTTTTGGGTATTGAGACATCAAAGGAACAACAACAATTTCACAAACTCTACACAATAACATAAAATATCAGTTGGGATATTATAGGCATCACATTCCATAATGAAGGTTTTTTTGAATTCTGGTGTGGTCAAAACAGGAGCTTCGCACATTGCCTCTTTAAGTTGTTCAAATGCTTGAGTTGCCTATGGAGTCCACGAAAATGTGTCCCTCTTCAATAATGTTGTTAGAGGTTATGTTATTATTCCATAGTTCTAAAAAAAATTACGGTAGTACCCTATCAAGCCTAACAATCCTCTAAGATTCTTCAAGCTTTTGGGAATTGGTCAGTCCATCATGGATTTAATTTTGTTAGGGTCTACCTTGACACCTTCATGAGATACAATATGACCCAAATACTCTACCTCATTTACCCCAAAGAAACATTTGGAAGGTTTTGCATATAGTGGTTGCTCCTTTAGTAGTTGTAGCACCCTATCAACATGTTGAACATGTTCTTCCCAAGACTTGTTATATCATCAAAAAATACCAACACAAATTTTCTAAGGAAGGGCTTGAAAATGGAATTCGACAAACCTTGAAATGTGTAAGGTGCATTCCTAAGGCTAAAAGGCATGACCAAAAATTCATAATGACCTTCATGAGTTCTAAATGTTGTTTTTGGGATGTCTTCTTCCTTCATTCTAATATGACGATACCCTGAACGAAGATCCAACTTTGTGAAGTAAACTGCTCCATGTAGTTCATCTAACAATACATCAGTGACAATAATGGGAAACTTATATTTAATGGTGATCTTGTTGAGCTCTCTATAATTTTGACATGTATGCCATGATCCCTCCTTCTTGTGTACCATTACCATTGGTACAGAGTAAGAACTTTAGCTAGGCCTAATTATGCTAGCTTCTAACATTTCTTCAACCATATGCTCAATTTCACTATTATGGTCATAGGGGTATCTGCAAGCTCTGATGTTAGGAGGAACACTTCTTGAAATTAAGTGAATATCATGATCAAAATATTAAGTAGGTGTAATACCTTTTGGAATATCTTCAAATACCTTGGAGTGCTTATCAATGACTCTTTCGAGATCCAGGGGAATAGGAGGCTTGGGTGTTTGAAAATCTAGTGAGCATAATTGTGCAATTACACCTTGATGTCCCTTTTTCATTAGTTTTTTGATACCGTTAGAGCTTATCACCTTACTTGGATTCCCTGTGATACCCCTTAATTCAAATTATTTTCCTTCGCAAGAAAATTTCATGAAAAATTCTTGAAAATTAAAAGCCATTGTTCGGAATGATTGTAACCATTGAACCACTAATACAACATCATAGCCACCCATTGGGATAGGAATCATAGGACTATTCAATGCATATTCCCCCATATTAAGATTGATATCATGACATTTCCATGAGCAATTTATAGTTACTCCATTTGCAATCATTACTTGAAATTCTAGTGTTGGGTATACAAAGCAATTGAGAACTTTGGCTAATTCACAATGAATGAAATTATGAGTACTACCATAATCAATCAACATTGCTACCTTTTTCTTTTTGATATATCCTTCGATCTTTAGAGTTTGGAGAGTGCTAATTCCTGCCAATGCATGACAAGACATGGTGGGAGTAATCTCTTTAGGAGTAATCTCTTCTATTTCTTCATATGGAGATGGTTCTTGTTCTTTTGCTTCCTCCTCTTCACAGTCTATCTAGAATAACTTATGCTCACCACATTTATGTCCCTTACTATACTTGTTGTCACAATTAAAGCATAAAATTTTTGCTCTTCTTTCATCTAGTTGTTGAGGTTTCAACCTTTGAGGTGGGTTAGAAGAAAGAACATTATTCTCTCTATATGTGTTGAGGTGGTTCTTCTAGTAGCCATCACCATATTTTTACATTCAACATTTATTGCCACCGTGAAATCCTTCTCTAAAGATGTTGGTTCAAGGAGGCGCACCTCATGTTGGATGTTATCCTTCAAGGTTCCAATAAAGAGATCCGACAATTTATCATCTAGTATTCCCTCCACTCTAGGAATTAACTTTTGAAATTGTTGAATGTGCTTGATTATTGGACCCCTTTTCCTTAGATTTATCATTTGGGCAAAGAAGGAATTGCTCTTAACATCATCGTGATATGATATAAATTCTTTTGTGAAAATAGACCAAGAGATAATGGAGTTAATTTTGTGTTCACAAAGCCATTGGTGCCACACAAACTGCTCATGTTCTAAATATAAATATGCAATAGTTACTATTTGTAAATTTGGCACCTAGTGTATATCAAAGAATTGCTCCATCCCAAATATCCATGTTATGGGCTCCTTGCAATCAAACTTCCTCATGTCAATATTAAGGATTTGGATACCCCTCAGGGAACATATCCCTAATTACATCCATTATTATAATCAAATTCTCTTGTCTTATGATTATTAAGGGATGATTTCTCAACATGGACATTATCATTATCTTCCCTAAATTGGGCCCATTCCGCACCTTTAGGAAGCTTTTCCTCTAGATTATGTATCATATAATAAACCCTTCCCATATTTTCCTACGTTTTCTTATACATATGTCCTATCCTCTCATCCATAATATGTCCCATCTTATTCTCCATATTAACTAAATCAATCATTTTCACAGACCCTTTAATAAGATCTTCCAGGTTGGATACTTGAAAAAGATAAGTCTTCACTCTCATCGTAGGTCAAGGATGAATCCTCAGATGGTTTGATTGGAGTGTGATTTTTTCCACTGCCTTGTGGTGGAATTGTGAAAAATATAAATGTATATCACACATTGGGTTCACCTCAAATAGATTATTCTACTAAAATTTATTCAAATTTAAAATGGCGTATATTTTTCAAACCCCGATTTGAAAATTGATTTGTTATCCGACCTTCCAACTGAAGTAAACTTTAAATTTATACCCTTCTAAGTCTAAAATATTGACATGTGGTAGCTTGATATATCCTCTCTCCAAGATCACGTGTTTCATTGAATTTGGACATGCCAAAAAACAATTGTGACAATTTTCCCAAAACTTGTTATTTTGGCCTTTTCAGAAGAGCGAAAGTGTACGACCTGCCACATGTCCACTTTTTGGGGTTTGATTGTGAAATTTCTACCCAAGATAGTGTGGTCTATAGTATTTATGATGCATCATGTCTTACTACGTTTGGATCTTGCATGATCTAGATATAATTGTTTTTCCCAAAACACCTATTTTAGACTAGTTTTTGGACTAGTCAGAAACCCTAACTTCCATTGAGTATAACTATGAACCTGTAATGAGTCAGGATCTGAAACTAAGACCCAAGATAGCTCAAGATGTATTTTGACTTCCTTACGAGTTTCGTTGTCTCGAATGTCATAAAAAAAAAATTGTAGTGAAAATTCCACAATGACTCGTTTTGCAAGCATCCAAGCTCTGATACCAAATGTTGTGCAATCAAACCAAGTCCCATAAAGAGCATGAAAAGAGAATAAATAGACTAGAGAGAGTAATCCATGCCTTAATAATGAATAAAAGAGGTGAATAGAAATCCTATTTGAGGGGGAAAAATCCTTACAATGTACTAAGTACACAAGACAGTACAAGATGAGATGATTCAAATGAAAAGGTCTCCTTCCTATATATAGGAGACAAAGAGGTACAATTACAACTAATGGACCCGCGAAATAACTAATATAATAACACTAATGACAACGCTAATATACCCAAGCCAACATCAATAATATGTAATGAGCCACAATATAGGGGGTAATGTGTCAACATTTAGGGCTTAACATACAACTTATAAAATGAAAAATCCATGTTTACCCACCATTGGATCCCCATGCATTGTATAGTGGTTGTGGGAGCCCTAAATCTCCCTGGTAGTCCATATCTACATATGGATAATCCTCGAGCATAATTGGGAGTGTTTCCATTGGATAAAGAGATTTGATTGGAAGACATTGTCCACGACACCTCCTCCCTACCTCGTCATCAAATCTTCCCATCTTCGCATTTAGGGATCTAACAACTCTGCATCTCAAATAAAATGATTAGGGTGCAATGCCAACAACTTCTTGAGAACAAGGAACATATAAATGTCCCAAAGGTGAAATATCCTACACCTACC
The DNA here is from genome assembly GCA_027924585.1 of Larix kaempferi. NCBI lineage: Eukaryota > Viridiplantae > Streptophyta > Pinopsida > Pinales > Pinaceae > Larix > Larix kaempferi. The sequence goes on from BSBM01000217.1 coordinate 23,773,603, forward strand.
CTACTACAGGCTGTTATTTTCTTTGGAACTACAATAAAGAACATTTGGTCCCATCCAAAATAGGTGCCTACCTAATATTACTCTATGGTCAACAACTGACAATTGAAAATTTGATGGGCCTTGTCATATCCCACCACTCAAACAACCCTTGTATCTATTTCTCAAGTCTCAGTTGCTCAATGTAATCAATACAAATAGTCTTGAAGAATCACAACATCTCTATATATCCCTTAAGATATTGCTCCATGGGTTCTCGTGGTCGAAATGGAAAGAAGTCACCTACCACTCCATACATAGGTGTATTAGTCATAAAGTAAAAATCTACGAGGGAGAGCTCTATGTGCTCACCCTATATGATGAAGGCCCCAACATTTGCATCCTAATACTCGATGATCTTCATCAGTAGAAGACCATTGAGTCATATCAATAGGTTTTCAAGGAACTTGAGAAGCCCATAATGTGCAAGCAAACCGTGTACTATTGAATCACCCTTCACCTCGAAGGGTCGAAAGGTCTCTCCCGCACCATTTGATCTTCATGGCTATATTTTGTCATTTCAAGTCAAAACGACAACACATGAAATTAAAGCTAAAAAGTGAATCATGAGATCACATTGGTTTGACTAATAGGTGCAACCTTCTCCAAAACTTGTTCACTTAACAAGTGCACACTGTGCATTTGTTCACCCAACATATGTGCAGTTGGTCCCATTCTTTCACGGCCGACAACCGCAAGCATGTTGCACCTGTTGGGTATTTTTCCTACATGTGCAACATAAAAAATGCCCAAACAATGGATGCTTAGTCGAGAAGCTTCCAGGGTTTCCACTGATCCCTTGAAGGCTTAACCTATCAAATTGAACAAACAAAATTAAAGAGTAGGGCGAGACCTTTGAATTTCAACTCGCGGAATGGAAATCCACCAGTCAAAATGAAATATACAAGTTTCCAAATTTTGTTGTCTCACAAGCAACTTGAACCATGAACAATAACATTGAAAATCAAATTTGTGGGACTGAAGTATTTATAGACTTTCTTTGATTTTCCTTTAATTCGTATGCCCATATACGACCTTTGTTTTGGTGTGTTGTTCACATCATTGACAAGGTTGAAATTTGACGTCCTACCTTGCACGTCAATAAATTTTTATATGACGTTTTAATTTTAACATTGCCTTTCATTTTACGTTTAAATCTTAATTTTACTTGTCATAATAATAATTGATTTTTTTTCTTGAAATAACATTTATAATAACTAAGAAACATTGAATTCTCATATCTTACCTCATATAATACAAAAATAAAAAGTCTACAAAATATAATAAACATAATGATTAAACCAAGCACACACATAATGACAAAAAAAGTTCATCCTATAAACCTTTACATATGCTTCTTCACAAGCAATACAATGGGTCATTACCATGGGCCACCAAATACCATGGACCCAAAAAACCATGATTGAGTCAAGTTTACCTAACAAGGGGACACAACTAGAGCATAACAAAATCAAAATTTCTATATTATAATATATATATGTGTGTGTGTGTGTGTGTGTGTGTGTGTGCTTGGGATATAGATATTAATGACATGTAAAAATAAAAATGCTCTTCAAAATGATGGGTGAAATTAAAATTTACACTTCATTAATGACGTTTAATTTTATGAAGTGGAAGTATTTTGATTACACATTCACTTACCCTCAAGGCGATTACCACTAGTGCTCACCCCCTAGTTGTTTCCATTTGCCATCACTTTCACTTGATTCATTTGATCACTTTTGGTCACTTATATTCTTGGATGTATCATTACCTAAACATCCATGTTCTTTGGGGAAATTATTTAAGGTGCTCCCTCGCAGAGTTGCAAAATGCATATGATCTCTTACGGCAACATCCCTAGTTGCCTTTGTTAAGAGCATTATGTGATGAGTTACCCATAAATTTCTATTGTTATCCCTTTGGTCCTTATTTACGTTATTTGAACTCCTCCCCTTATATGTGTTGCGCTCATTTCAGTCATACCCCCTAGCCCTCTTCTTCTACCCTTCCTCTAAAATTAAACTCCCTAGTTATTTCATAAAAATTCACACATTTGTTGCTAGGTTAGCAATGCCTTTATGCTATGAACAAAGGAATTATTGATTCCACCACTCTTTGACCCTCCATCTCGTTGTGTCTCCATCCTAGTCTCATTTGTCATGCTCATATCATATCTCGTGCTAGTATAGAAATATTTCCTCATTACTTCATTATCAACTGACCTACCTTTATCTACTTCAACGCATATATTATAAAGGTTTGGTTGAGAGGCATTTTATTCCTTGGTCCCATATTCATCATTGATGGTTTACTTTGATCCAACTAAGGAGAGTCCTCATTTACCCTTGGCTTGGTTGGTCCTCATGTTCTCGATTTCAACATCTCATCTTACTATTGAGAATCATACATTATGGCTGATGTATTATCCCAATTTGCTCAAAGACAATGGGCATTTATGTCTACATCTAGATTTTAAGTCTATATAGAGGTTGTTAGTTTCATTACTTCCTTTTATGCTCAGGTTGCATTAGTGAAAATGATATAGTTTAAATTGTAGCTACTTGGATTTGTTTGAGTCTATTTTACACTTACTGAGCCACCTGTGATGAGCCTCTCATGATGTGGATCCTTCTAGATCTTGCCCCCCTTCAATATCCAATAGAGCTCCAATTACTATGATTTGTCTTTCTGCCAAACATTGTTATTCCTTCTCATGCATTCATATCACATGTAATATGGACCACATTTATATGCTTGGATTAAGTCCCTTTTGGCCCTCGTTCTCATGATGTACTCTCCTATACCACAGATTCACATACTTTGATTGGCTCCCATGAGGTTGTTGTCCCATTTTGTATCAAGGCACTTGTACAAGCATGGGGATGCCCAGCTCATTTATATTTGAGATTATATACACTCCTCACCCCTTTTTGTTGGTTGTTTATCGATGGATCTCCATGGCCCCTTTGGGGGGAGGGGTTCCTCTCTTTGCTTGTTCATACTCCTCGTCCAACTAGTCATATTTTCCTATACATTGAAGAGATAGAAACCTGTGATGTATTTTGGCCATACGATGTGCTCTTGACCTCATACGACTAGGGGTAATTGTTAACAACCTAATTTCGCTCCATCGCTTTGTCACGAGCATCATCACCTTTGCTCATCACTTTCAATAGCTTTAGCCCCATTTCATTCATTTTCATCATCATATGACCTCAACGTTATGACTACAAATTGATGTAGATACTAAATTTGACCATCAAATTAAACTCATAGAATTTGCTCCATAACCCACAAGTGTTGCACTCTTTTTCCCTAAAAAAGTACAGTTTGGTCCCAATGTTTATCTTAGTTGGTTGTTAATGTTGTTCACCTTCCAAAGTGGCACAATGGCCTAAAAGTGGACATTGCTAATTCATTGTTACTAAAAATAGTCTTTGAGATTCTGGCATTCAATATCTTTTTTCTAGAGGAAAAAATCTATATATTCGATATTTTAGAGAATGAAATCATAATACATTTAAACTATTTGATCAAACTTAATTGACCTATTTATGAAGCATTCAACCTTAGTCTATATCTATCTAAGACCAAAAATAACAACAAACATATTACAATCATCCATGCTTGATCCAATCCATTAAAAATCTACAGGACCTCCCATCTTATTTGACATATGTGAAAGTAGATATTTTCACACCATGACTTAAAAAAATCAAGAACCATTCTATATTCCCTTTCCTAGAACATCTGACACTAATCGGTATAAAGAGCTTTCGTCAATTGGCTTGGTTGATTCTCACATGGTCGACTTCAACACCTCATTGAACTATTAAGAATTATATATTATGGTCAATGTATTGTCCCAGTTTGGTCGAAGACCTTAGACATTTATGATTCCATCTAGATTTTGAATCTATGTGCAAGATGCTAGTTTCATTGCCTCCTTTTATGTCCAGGCTGTATTAGCAACAATGATCTAGTTTCCATTGTAGTTCCTTGGATTTGTTTGGGTCTATTTTACACTTATTGATCCACCTATGATGAGCCCCTCGTGACATGGCTCCTTCTATATTTTGGGCCCCTTGAATATTTAATTGGGATTCAGTTGATATGATTTGTCATCCTACCAAATGTTGTTGCTCCTTCTCTTCCATTTATATCACATGTAATATGGACCACATTTATGTACTTGGATTAGGTCCCTTTTGGCCCTCATTCTCGTGATGTACTCCCCTATACTAGATATTCACGTGCTTTGATTGGGTCTCATGAGTTTTTATACCATTTTGTATTGAGGCACTTTTACAAGCATGGAGATGCCCGCCTCATTTGCATTTGAGATTATATACACTCCCCACCCATTTTGGTTGGTTGTTTGCTAATGAATTTCCATGGCCCCTTTGGGGGTGCAATTTTCTCTCTTTCTTTGCTCCTAATCCTCGTTCAAGTGGTCATATTTTCTTGTACATTGAAGAGACATAAACTTGTGATGTATTCGACCATACGATGTGCTCCTTACCTCATATGACTAAGGGCAACTGTTAACAACCAAAATTTTCTCCCTCACTTTGTCATGATCATCATCACCTTTAAAAACCACTTTCAATAGATTTAGTCCCATTTCGTTCATTTCCATCATCAAATGACCTCGATGTTGTGACTAGAAACTGACGTAATACTAAATTTGATCATTAAATCCAACTCACATAATTTACCTTGAACTCACAAGCGTTGCACACTTGTTGCCTAAAAAAATACACTCTGGTCCCAATGGTTATCTTATTTGGTTGTTAATGTTATTCCCATTCCAAGGTGGCATAGTGGCTTAATGTGGACATCATTAATTTGTTATTACTAAAAATTGTCTTTGAGATTATAGTCTTTGATACTTTTTTTCCAAACGAAAAAATCTATATATTCATTTTTTTAGAGAATGAAATCACAACACATTTAAACTATCTAATCAAACTCAGTTGACCTATTCATAAAGCATTCACCCATAGTCTATGCCCATCTAAGACCAAAAATCACAACAAACACATTACAGTCATCCATGTTTGACCCAATCCACTTAGAACCTATAAGACTTCCCATCCTATCTATCATTTGGGAAAGTAAATATTTTTGCAGTGTGATTTACAAAAATCAAGAACCAATCTATATTCCCTTTCCCAAAACATCTAACACTGATTAATATAAGGAGATTTCATCAACTTGCTGGAGAGTTCCTCCTTTAAAAGTGTGTTTAGTTAGAGTGCCCTCTTGTAAAAGCAACACAACCTTAGATAAACCATCTGCTCGAGAGTTGAATTCTTAAAATACGCGGGTGAAGGAAATATCTTCAAAGGATAACATTAACTCCTTGATTAGGATCATGATTGGATTCAATACTAGATTGATGATCTTATAGTTATGATTTTCATAATCAATAATAAACTTTGAATCACCCAACACCTAAATATATTTGATCATTTTCTCCTTTGAAACCTCTAGAAGAATCCAAAGAGCCATAAATTATGCTCTATTGGTTTATCCTAATCCAATTCAATATTTTAGGTGGAATTGATGAGCACAATTAATATGGAGAACAACTCATGCTCCACACATATTTGGGTCCCCTTGGTTGCACAAGGTTTCTTGAAGTATGTATTAGGCATCAACAGGGATCTATGTCCTTTTTCTTCTGAAACTCCCTTATGCTCTTACATAATCATTTTGATTTTGTGAACCACCGGAGATCCTGAAATATCCTTATCCTGAAAAAAGTATTTGTTTTCTTACCCACCATATCCAATAAACAAAGAGACAAGGAAAAGCATTATAGGGTAGATGCAGTCTTATCAGAGAGCATTCCAATAGGTAGCCAATCAATGAATTAGTTTTCAAACTAGTACTAGCTCTTGTGGTATTTGATACCTATCCTTGTCCCACCACTTTATTTATTTTTAAACATAGACGGTTGAGTAGATTTGATTAAAAATAAAACCAAAAATTACATAGCGCGGAGGCAAATTGCTCCTTTAACAAGGTAGCATCCAGCACTCCCAGTTCATCTTTTACATTCTTACAACTAAGAAACAACATTCCAGGTACATGAAAGCTATAACTTTTGACAAACTGTCATAGGAGTCTAATACAGAATAAATACATACCTAAGCTGGTAGGTTTTAAACAAAATGTTGAAAGCTGAAACTGCCCAAAAGGGTGTTTTTCCTATGAAGTTCTCCCATCCCATAACCTTCAGATATACAAAGCCAAAGCCAAAAAACTGATAAAGATGCATAATGGGCAAAAAGGTGGAACCAACCATCAAGCAACTAGGGGGTGTCGATATTCATGACTGCTACGCTGGAGACAATAATCCCATTCTTGTCTTGGATGAGGTCGACGAAGTTCTCGGCTTGAGCCATGATACTCTTTAACTTCTCCAGCTTCCTGTGAAGATTGACAAATTCACTGCTTTCACCACCAGAATTGCGTTTTTTGTGAGGGTAGCCGAGACCCAATGCCTCTTCCAAATGCTCCACTTTCTCTACCACCATACTATTTTGGTGCTTCACCTCAGTATGTGTTGTTTCAGTCAAGGAGTAGAGGAGGATCAAGACCTTCTTAAATTCCCAATTTTCACTACGAATCAACTTGACTTGGCCTTCCAATTCCTGTAGATGGCTCATCATTTCTAGTTCAAAGTTCTTGGGACCGTGCCTCACTTCCAAATTCTGATAACTTTTAGCCCTATCCTACCTGCGACAGGGGCCATGCACATGGTGCCTACTATCCGCCGAGATGCCCAAATCCTCGTCGACCATCGAAATTTCCCTAACACAAGCAGCGTTCGGCCCTCTGATTTCCTTGTTGCACCTGAAGCATCTTAGATATAGGCTATCCCCAGCCTGCGAATGTGAGTTCTCCATGATGTTATCCCAAACTATCACACACTAGAACGAAGACGAGAGCAAACCTAACTTAAACACTTCGCACAATCCAGAAAGGTGGGCAACCAGCCGGAATGCAAAATGCAACCGCACTTCCCTATCTTAACCCATGCCTCTGGCTTTGCATGATGGCCAAATGGCGAGCTGACCATGCACAATAAATGCTGGCGTGCTTCCAAATTTTATGGAGATTGTGCAAATCGCCATTTTGGGTGGTGAAGTTTTCGAAAACCAAAACATTTTCAACTCTATAGTTCAAAATCTTGAATTTAGAGGATCTCATTAGGGGATTGAGAAGGACCAGAGCTCTAGGGGGGGACCCTGAGCTAGGGGATCCAAATGTTTTTGGAGATGACATTATCACACTCGAGGTATCCATATGGGATTCCAGCTCCAGAATTTTCCATAGTGTCAGCTTGTCCATTGAGATTTCTCAAAACATGGTAGTAGGAGACCTCTTTAAATTCTTTACTAATGCTGAGAAGGAGGTGATGCAACTTGGAGGAAGGGTTCTTTTTATTATTGACTATATTCCTTGCATCTCTGATGACGATGAGAGAGTCTTCGATAACTCTCAGGTTCTCAATGCCCAAAGCTGAAGCAATCTCTAATCCTTTGATGAGCGCGAGCCATTCCTCGCCATTGTTCGTCTTTCTCCCAATACCCCATGCATACTCTTTCTTCTGATTTCCCTTGGAGTCAAATTGTCCCACCACTTTATCATCGAAAGGGGATTATTCATATTGGAGATAGTTTTAAGAGATGTACACATACTTTCCTATAAATAAATCCCTCAAGGTCATCCATTGGATCACACACAATACGCAAGGTTATGCTATTGAATTTATTCCAAAGAGAGAGAGCCTCCATTCATGTTCCTTTCTTTCTACCATAAAAATTCATATCACACCATTGTTATAGCTTGAAATGACACCTCTCCGTCCGTGACGACACTTGCTTCCCTTGGTCGCATGACGACACTTCTTGAGATCAAGTTCAGTCACACAATAGGACATTTGTGGATGGAGGAGTCATTTGGGACACTAAAAATGGTTGAAATTACCTCATTCTTGACCCATTTGATATATATGACCCTTAGGAACATTTTTCCAGACCAAACCATCTCTTGAAAATGAGCAAAAAAGCCTCTTTTTGGCCATTTTTCAATATGAGCGCTGGTACACAGGCATGATAGTAGCGTGTATACCCTATTGAGCGCGACTCCACTGTTATAATAGTAGCGCCCATTTCCATGTGTACGCGACTTTGTCTACTATAGAGTAGCGTACACCCCTGTTTTGGTCAAAATCTCGAAATTCGAGTAAGTTAAGTTGGTTGGGAAACCTCTTGAGCGGTTATAACTTCTTTTCCTCTTCCTCATTGACTATATAAGGAGGGTAGAAGGGTCATGTGAAAGGACTAAGCCCAATTACAAAGTTATGTTGGAGGAATGGAGACCCTCATCCCCCTCTCTTGTGCTTCAATTTTGGTAAACCCTAGTACAATTGCTTAGAGGCTGGGATCCTTGGAGAACGGAAGCAGGAGACCTTGAATCTAGGTTTCGTGAAGTGCCAAGCTTGAAGGAAGGTATCACTTTATGTACTTACTTTCATTCATTAATAAAGATCAGACGTTCTTCTCTTTCCAAATATGACCTATTAATGTGTCTCAGATTTGATTAATGTTTGATTATAGTTTGATGTCTCTTTATATTATGAATATCAGTCTTATATATGTAGTCAAATGTGTTTGAGAAAGGTATCAAGTTGTTTTGCATGTCTGGGCATTGCGACACTAGATAAACATTGAAGAGCGAGGGAGGCAAAGCTAGGATCAACCTTCTGAATAAGGTGCCTACATTTCTAAACCCTAATCTCTTCATTTATTTGTTGTACTTGCAGAATGCTTGTAAGTCTATCTTTATCACCGTAAGTTGGTAGTTTCTCCCCTGAACTATAGGTGCATTTTCCCCACAACATAATGGAGACTCCGCTGGGGAAAGCCTAACTGCTTAGGGGTATCCAAGGTCATTTCTTCAGTCTTGTTTGATGGTCTTTGTTCATTTTATTGATTAGGATCAGTTAGTAGGCTCTATTTGACCCTCCTTGGCTCTTACAGACCCTTCCCAGCCCTTGCAAACCCTTGTGGACCCAGTTGGGGGGTTTTAACCCCATTTTTTTCAACCTTTTCCACTTGTACGCTGCTGTTTGTACCACACAGTAGCGCCCATACGCTACTTTTCCTCTACACAGTAGCGCCTATCCTGCTATGGGCGCTAGTTTCCTTCATACACAGTAGCGCTCAAAATCTGGGTTTGATTTTTTTTGAGTTTTTGGGTTGTGGACCCAAATCTGGGGGCTGTGGCTGCATTTTTTGGGGTCCTTGATGACCCTAGGTCTGATTTAAACCACTGTAAGTGGTCTCCCATCCTTGTACTGATCGTACATTCATGATTTGAACCTCTTTTGATCAATTTGGGCTTGTTTGGAAAGTTTTGGGGTTTGTGGACCCAAGTTGGGGGGTTGTGGACCTGTTTGGTGTTTTGTACCCTAATTTGAGTCTGACTGAACTTGCTTGCCCCATTTCCACTAGATTTGAAACCTCTCGAGTCTTCTTGACCCTGTTTGTATCTTTTTGAGTGAAATTTCTCTTTTAGATTGGTTTTTATCCTCCCTTATGCTTTTTAGTTTTCTTTTGTAGTGAAAGCTCAAGTGTTTTGGCTGTTGTTCAAGACCTTGTTTGCATTGTTTATGTGCAGACCTGACTTTACCAAACCATACTTCTTCGTAGGTCATTTGCTTCGTTTGGGTCTAAAATTAGTTTCGTACTCTTTTCCCAATGGTTGGCATGCTTACATCAATAAGAATTTGAAAGTCATATTGGTAGCTTTTGCTGTTTCAAAAAGAGAACCTAAAAGTTTCTTTGCTTTGCTTTGATAATAGGTTAGTTTCAGTTTTGTTTCTTACCTTTGAAAGCATAAAGAATTTTGATTCATTTTCTGAATAGAGTACCTTGCAAGTGGCTTAAAAGATTTTAGAGTGCTTTGCATAAAAAAGAACAAGTTTTCTTTTGCATACCTAGTTGCTTGAGTAGCTGCATTCTTAGGTTTTGAGTTTATTTTTGTACATTTAGACTTTATTTTTACCCTTTTTGCATTCGAAAGATTAAAAAATTGCATTTGCACATGCATTCTAGATCAGAATTTTAAGACTTGCATTGAAAAGAAAAAGATTTGTTTGGTGGTAAATATTTCATTTTCAGTACTCTATCTCTATTATTACCACTCTCACACATCCACTACCTTTTTTGAGTAAGCAAGTAACCTTTAAAATGAACTCTAATAAAATGAATTAGCAACATTTTCTTTTCTAGGTTACACTACACCAACTAGTCTTGGTTAGGATCTTGGGTTTAAAACACCTTAAACCTCCCAAGATCACACATTACTCAAAAATCGTAGTAAGACTATCACAGGTAAACCCATTTCACTCAAAACTTGCCTGGGATCTATGCAGTAGGTCATTGTGAGATCAGATTGTTGGGAATACTCCTACTTTCTATTCGAGCATACGCCAGGATCGGATTGCGTATTGGGGACTCTTTCGAGTTTCGGGCTTAGCTACCTTGCCCACGCTTTCTGATTCGACCGGTGACTCTTCCCCCAGGATTTTTCGGTGTTGTGGTATCCTTAGTATCTAACTCTAGGTTCATACACAGGTGACAGCAGAGGGTATATCTGTTGTACCTAGGATAGACGTGGGAGGAAATCCCTTGCAGGTCTTTGGGAGGGCGGTTGGGTGATTCCAGCGCTTGCACCCTTAGTCATTGTATTGTGGACCCCAGGTAACTGTTCTTCATCCTTCGTTGATCTATTCTGGGCCCTCATCATCCCAGACTCTTCTCCGGAAGGCATCTGTTTGCCTGGTTTGATTTACTTAGGACCTTTTTTAGTGGTGTGCTCTTTGTGCTACTTGTTTAGTTTGCCTTAGAGAACTTCTTGTTCATTTGAGTAGGAAACTATGTCTAGCATTCCAGCGAGTGCCAATCAAGGTACCCCTGTTCCGGGGGATCCTTGTGTTGTTCCATTCATTGGAAACATTGGTGCTCCCTTAATGGCTACTCTGAATCTTCCTGGATTCACTATAGGGCTGTCGGTTTGGTTTTTTTCCACTCCGAATGCCTTGCATGCTCCTGACGCTTCTTTTGTGAGCACCTCAAATCAAGAGCATCAGAACCCTGAGCCTTCTTTGCCACTAACATCTTCTCCTCCTCCTTCTACCTCATGTGGCGAAAGTAGCAATACTAGTAACCAGCAATCTAAAAGGAATAGACGGGGGAAGAATAGGAAGAAGATGCCAAAACAAAGGGGCAGCAACCCAGCCTCTGTAAGTCATGCTGGGGGCAAGTACCCTGCCTCTGCAAATCATGCAGGGGGCACCTACCTAGCCTCTAGAGGTCATGCTGGGAGAAAACTTTTAGTCATTGAAAATCATACTGAAAGTTTGTCTTCAACCACTGTCAGTCATGTTGAGGACACGTCATTGATCACTGCTAATCATATTAATGACAAGTCACCAGTTCCTGTGAGTCATACTGGAGACACCAGATCAGCCACTGCGAGTCATGCTGAGGGAGTTAACATTGTCGACAAACCAAACAAACATAAGCTTAAGTTCCCTTGTAAGTTTTGCGAGGGAGATCACCTTACTTACTTGTGCCCTGTACTTCCAGAAGTGCAAAAAGTGTGGTCCTTAGTTCAAAAGTCTGATGCTTCTGAGCAACCAGCCTCTGTGAGTCATGCTGGGGGCAAGCTGTCAGCCAATGCTAGTCATGCTGAGAGTACTGACGTTGTAAAGGAGTCTAAACCTATAGGACGGAAACCAAAGTTCCCTTGCAAACTTTGTAAGGGAGATCACCTTACTCACCGATGCCCTGCCATTCCAGAGGCAAGAAGAGTGTGGTCCATGTCTGAAGGAACCTCTGTTCCTGAGTTGTCTATAGATTCCCTACAGTCAGATCAACCTTTGGTTGATAAAGTGGTTGAACCAATGCAATATTCGGTCGACCCCACTCTTCCTTCGGAGAGTGAAGTGATTGAATCGATGCAATCTTCGACCGATCCCATCAGTCCTTCGAAGATTGATGCACCTACTACTGAAGTCTTCTGCATTACCAGTTTGGATATTCCTGAAAAAGGGGGCACTTCATTTGTGCCATGTGAACCCCTACCAAGCCCTAAGATTGTTTCCTTTGATTGGAATAGTCTAGCCGAGCCTTGTCTTCCTTCTTCGACACCTTTCCAGATAAAGGTTGATATCGGGAACCATACGGTTGATCGATGCATTGTTGATGAAGGTGCTTCTGTTAGTATCTTATCCGCTTATGCATGGAGAGATTTGGGTTTCCCTAATGTTATTCCAGCTGTTAATTGGCCGTTGACCTTCGATAAAAGACCTAGTGAACCGTTTGGATTCCTCCGTCAGGCACCTGTTACTTTGGGTGGAAAAACAGTCTTAGTTGATTTTATGGTTTTAAAGGACCCGATGGACTTTGATATGATCCTCGGGCGTGATTACGTTTATGCTATGCATGCTGTGGTGTCTACGCTTTTTCGTGTGATGCATTTCCCTCATAACAAAAACATTGTCACCATCGACCAGCTTGCATTCGTTGATCCTCCTTATTACCCAACTGTAGACCAGTCTGATCCCTCATCATTAGGCACTACTATGTCACATGGGAATGTTGTGGCATATTGTTCCTTGAGTTCAACTGCTACTGAGAATAAGTCTCTGAATTCATGCTTACCTTTTCGGGACTTGGTCCCATCTTTTGACCAAGTGACACCTCCATCTGAATGTTTAGATATGTATTCTATCTGGGATGATATACTTCCTTCCGATGAAGTTTTCCTAGAGTCTATAGTACAGTCTGCTATTCACTTGGATGTTGATCCAGTCGCAGTCATGTCCAGCCCCGGTTTGACCTTAAAGTCTGATCTTCCTACTATTGAGTCTTTGGACTCTCCTATAGATCCGCAAATTGATGTTCCTGTTGAGTTTGATTATGCTTCTAGAATTTTCAACTCCCGTGATGATGAATTTGTTTCTGCAGATTCCATCATGTCCTTCAACTTTGATCTTCATCCTGAAGTTGATCTTATTGGTTGTAAGTCCTCGGGCTTGGGTACCATAGAGTCTTCATTTGAAAACTCTGCCTTGTTTATGCCCGTTGTTGATGATAGTGAAGTTGAAAGTATTTCTACCACAGTGACTTGTATCGGGTCTTTCCTTACATATGTTTTAGATATGATCTTGGTACTAATGTTTCTTGGAGACAGGATTCTTAGCTGGATGTATACTTGTTTACTGGTCATTTTCGACACCTTGTGCGACCATGTCAGGTATATTCGGAACCTTGCATATAGGTTTAGGCTTCCCTTCTGTTATGTTGCATTTGAACCTTTTGCCATCCGAATTCGCCATAGGGTCGAACCTGTTGGATATTGGTGTGTTAGCCATCTCTTTATGCATCGTGCACCATTCCGACAACAGAGCCTACCTAACATGGGTCACCCTAGTCAGCACCCTTATGCCATTATGGTGCCCATGCTGAGTTTTTTTCATAGGCTTGGGAGCCTTTTTAGATTTACCATGACTTTGAGAAGAAGCCTCATATCTTTCTTCCTCATCTATTTCTGGCCATCCCTGATAAGGCTCCCATCTTTGTGTTCAAATTGCATATGCATCTGTTATGATCCCGCTTGCGCTAATGAGCTTGATGCCAGCTTCCACGCTTTTAGCTCGTTATATAAGCCTCCATTTTTGATCTCATTTTCGCTATGCCCTGTATCATTTTGCCCTCACAATTTGACACCTTTTACTTGGAGGAGACACACCCTGAGTGTACTTATCTTGCTCATGTTCCTTGCATTAGGCATAGCTTTGTTCCATGCGCTTGGAGCTAGTTTCGCATGTCCCTGACACTTGTCTCCTCCCATTTCGAGCATTCTTATTTTACTTCGAGCTCGTGAAAAATAGTAAGTAGGTTGCGAGCATTCTTCTTTTACTTCGAGCTCGTTAAAAACAGTAAGTAGGTTTCGAGCATTCTTCTGCCTTCACTTCGAGCTCATTAAAAACAGTAAGCAGGTTTCGAGCATTCTTCTTTTACTTCGAGCTCGTTAAAAACAGTAAGTAGGTTACGAGCATTCTTCTGCCTTCACTTCGAGCTCGTTAAAAACAATAAGTAGGCTATGAGCATTTATTTCATCTTCACTTCGAGCTCGTTAAAAACAGTAAGGAAGTTGTGAGGATTTTCTGTATCTCCTTTGAGCTCGTTAAAAACAGTAAGGAGGTCATGAGTTTACTTTTCCAGACTCATTAAACCTTTACGGAAAAGATCCCTATGGAGTTCTTTTAAGCCCTTTTCAGACTCCTTAAATAGGAAAAGTTTGCCGAGCATAGTTGTCTTTTCGGGCTCGTAAAAATAACTGAACCGACATCCACTTAGGTATAGAATTACCCCTTTTCCGGGCCTTGGTGGATAATTTACGGAAAAGGTATACTCTAGGTATACTCTTGTATGCGCTAGAAGAGTTCTTCTTCCATCATTTTACACTTTTTCGGGGAAGGAGACTAACTTTACGAAAAAGGACCTTTGGAGTCGTCTTTAGGGTTTGCAGACTCTCGAAATGTGAAAACACCAAGTGAGCACATACCAATCCGGGCTCGATATAAAATCCACGGATAGGTGTATAGAGGACTGTTTAAGTTTTTCAACTCTATAAGCAAGAAAACACCACCGAGCACAGACCAATCCGGGCTCGATATAAAATCCACGGATAGGTGTATGGAGTTTTCTTCTAGGTTTTTCAGATTCCTTAAATATGAAAATACTGTCGAGCATGCTTTAGTTCTTTGTCAAGCTCGTTAAAAAATGAAAAAGGAAAGGGAAGGGAAGAATGTTAAAATATCTTTCAATATGATGGCAGCAAGTCAACTATCTCCTTGAACAAAGCACCTGTTTTTGAGTCTATCAAACAAGTTGGGTTCTAGCGTTGGCCTTAGGATAAACTGATCTCAGAGTTCGTACTCCTACGTTTGGTTAGTCTTACAATCATATGGAGAATCTGTTAATGTCTCCTACATTGCAGACTTGCGTCGTGGTCCCTTTGTGTTCAAAGCTGCCTAAGTCACTCTTGTGTCGTGCTCACTATTCAAGCATATAACCTGTGTCGGCCATTCTGCAATTGCCTTGACCTCATGTGTCGGCCATTCCTTGGTGTCAGTATGTTTCGTCATGTGTTCAGTCCTACTCCAAATCAGCTCATACCTGTTTGAGTGTCCCTCGTGTTGGATGATGGAGGATGTATTAAGGCCTCCCTTCCAACGGACTTCTTCCCATCGACTCCAGCTCATTGTACTCTGGGAATGAAGTTTAGAGTTTCAGTTAGTACCTTGGGGATTGCAGTCATCAGTGGCAGTTTCCCTCGCTATTGGATAGATGGGAATACATCAATGTCTCCTATCCGATGGATTCTTCAAGTGTTCGACGGCAATACCACTTATTCTCACTTGCTTGAATGTACTAGGTACCTTGGGTTCCATTTTCATTATTGGTGGACATCCTTGCGTTTGTTAACGGTATACATCAATGACCGGTACTCAAACGATACCTCCCATGTTCGACATCAACTCATTTATTCGCATGGATAGGTTTGTACCTTGGGTTGTTTTTGGATGAAGACCTTGGGATCCTCGATAGCATCACCTCATTTATGTTATCGTCCAAGTTGCGCAAGACTGAGCCACACTCTTTTTGGCTCTTGATGAGACATAGATCCAGCTTGTTCTCTATGGCTATGTTCTTCAGTTTTGACATAGATCCACCTTGTATTTATGTGGCTATGTTTACACATATGTTCCTCATGGATCCACGCTTGTATTTTAGTGGCCATGATATATGCATCAGTATTTTGGATCATTATTGTATCCTCTTGGAGGTCATGTTCCACCATTTGAACATGGACAGTTACCCCAAGGATAAGTTTGTCTGACATTGCCTTTGCTTTCAGGTACTTCATTTGAGCCTATGATTCTTGGTTTCTTCGTTCCTCCATGATTCAACTCTTTTTTATTTATAATGTATTTCGGCCATCGTTTCCCGTACTCCCTCTGACCTCATATATTAGGGGGCATCTGTTATAGCTTGAAATGACACCTCTCCGTCCGTGACGACACTTGCTTCCCTTGGTCTCATGACGACACTTCTTGAGATCAAGTTCAGTCACACAACAGGACATTTGTGGATGGAGGAGTCATTTGGGACACTAAAAATGGTTGAAATTACCTCATTCTTGACCTATTTGATGTATATGACCGTTAGGAACATTTTTCCAGACCAAACCATCTCCTGAAAATGAGCAGAAAAGCCTGTTTTTTGCCATTTTTCAATATGAGCGCTGGTACACAGGCATGATAGTAGCGTGTATACCCTACTGAGCGTGACTCCACTGTTATAATAGTAGCGCCCATTGCCATGTGTACGTGAATTTGTCTACTATAGAGTAGCGTACACCCCTGTTTTGGTCAAAATCTCGAAATTCGAGTAAGTTAAGTTGGTTGGGAAACCTCTTGAGCGGTTATAACTTCTTTTCCTCTTCCTCATTGACTATATAAGGAGGGTAGAAGGGTCATGTGAAAGGACTAAGCCCAATTACAAAGTTATGTTGGAGGAATGGAGACCCTCATCCCCCTCTCTTGTGCTTCAGTTTTGGTAAACCCTAGTACAATTGCTTAGAGGCTGGGATCCTTGGAGAACGGAAGCAGGAGACCTTGAATCTAGGTTTCGTGAAGTGCCAAGCTTGAAGGAAGGTATAACTTTATTTACTTGCTTTCATTCATTAATAAAGATCAGACGTTCTTCTCTTTCCAAATATGACCTATTAATGTGTCTCAGATTTGATTACTGTTTGATTATAGTTTGATGTCTCTTTATATTATGAATATCAGTCTTATATATGTAGTCAAATGTGTTTGAGAAAGGTATCAAGTTGTTTGGCAGGTCTGGGCATTGCGACACTGGATAAACATTGAAGAGCGAGGGAGGAAAAGCTAGGATCAACCTTCTGAATAAGGTGCCTACATTTCTAAACCCTAATCTCTTCATTTATTTGTTGTACTTGCAGAATGCTTGTAAGTCTATCTTTATCACCGTAAGTTGGTAGTTTCTCCCCTGAACTATAGGTGCATTTTCCCCACAACAACCATCTACAACTTGGAGCAAAGCACTACAAGAGAAGACGAGCCCTCCCTTGGGATAGCCTTGGAGTCCATTTGCTTCAACTTATTATTATCAAGGTGTTGTAACTCATTTTCCCTCTCTTTTCTTTATATAAATTCAAACATTCTCTACAATATGGTATGTTTATGAAGCTTTTGTTTGGATTCCTTATTTTGCATGGAATATAGTATATTATAGTGTATTTTACTTTCATGGATTACATAGCTTACTTCATTTGATTTGATGCTTAAGCAACTCAACCTTTAAGCTAATGCTTTTTAGAGCATGTTGGTGACCAAACACTAACACCACCATCATCCGCATTCCAAAGTAAGGTTATGATGTTGGAATTATTGTAGAGAGATCTAGCACACTTGCTTTTGTCCCTCTACCATTGAGAGTTCCATCACTTTCTCTACCAATCTTGGAGTTGGAGCACACAAGGAGGTAAAGGACCCATCCTAAAGAGTGGCTTCAAAGCCCACTTAGCTGCATCAAGCCTCTCCCATGGTGTTGTGAGTTGATGCCTTCCCATTGGTGTCAATAAAATCACTTCACTACTATAATACAGGACCTTGTCAAACCATTATTTATAATAGTGTTTGAACTAGTATTCTTTCATTATCATTATACCTTTATTTCATTAATGCATTGGGATAGTTCAACTAAATTTGGATCCAAACAAAGTTCTACCATTCACCTATAAATAAATCCATTGAGGTCACACCATCATTCACATTCGAAAGTAAGGTTATGATTTTGGAATTATTCCAAAGAGATCTAGCACACTTGCTCTTGTTCCTATACCATCGAGAGTTCCATCACATCCTCTACCAAGCTTGGAGTTGGAGCACACAAAGAGCTAAAGGATCCATCCCAAAGAGTAGCTTTGGATCCCACCTAACTACATCAACCTCTCCTGTGGTGTTATGAGTTGATGCCTTCCCACTAGTATTAATAAAATCCTTCATTCATTTACATGCTTTTGTTTGGATTTTACTTTCACATGCATGGCTTTGTTAATTCCCTTCCACGAGTTATATTTTGAGTAGGATGAGTGCATGTGAGTATTTTATTTTTGTAACTTTCACTATAGCCTATTTCTTAGTTTGCACAACCAACAAGAAAGGATTTATGTACATTCTTGTGCTAAAGACCTACTAACAATGACTAAACTAGCTAGTTTCCATCTAGGTATTTATACACCAAACCTATTCCTTCTAGACCTTGAGAATCTATTTTTTTTAGTTTTTATCCTGGGTATACATGACATGGCCAAACATCAACATGGCTATATATTAGTTATTTTCCGTCAATTTCTCTAGAAATATTATCATGATCCCTTGTAAGAAAACTGCTACGACTCTTGATTCAACTTGTTTGTACTTCATCCATGTTTGGTCCCATTTGGTTACCATATTCCACAATGTCTTATCATGATTATAGAATTCTCAATAATTGATGGAACAAACTATGTTCAATGCTCGATATCAAACTCAAACACTCTATCACTTTCCACCCTTAGATTGATGTTAAAACATAAGTAATCAACCTTAGATCATCCATTGCATGTGTATAGTCATGCACACCCCCACACTTGGAATGAAAACATATCTTTTATTCATCGTGCTTATAACAAAGCTTGGCATAATTCCATCGAACATAGTCCTTTCTAGCCTTGTTTTAGTTTACATTGATCCATGTACAAGTGTAGTTTAGTTTGCAGTGCTTGTAGTAGAAGTACACACAATGACACAACGCACATCAAGTGTCGTGCTCTTTTTCACGTAGGTTACCGAGTTTGGTTACAATTGCAGAAGGAAAGGTGTAAGGGTCCTCGTTGATGGATCAAGCCTCTTCGATATGGTCCTTACTCCATTGTCAAAACAATCAGTGATAATGCTTTCAAACTTCATCTACCATCTTATTTAAGAATGCATATAGTCTTTAATGTTGATATACTAAAGACCCATTTCCCACCATTGTTTGACTCATAACCTAAAGTTTTAATGCCTACAGATTTGGATCAAGGATCAAGAGCATTTAGCATTATTTGGGCTAATCAGATCATTGATTAAAAACTCAAGGCTACTTAACATGAAGACATTCCTTTATTCAAAGTTGTTTGGGACAAGGAGTGTTTGCCTCAAGCTAATTGGTACACTCTTAAACAATTGAGAGTTTGATTTCCTTAGTTGTGCCCTAAAGCAATGGGGTCTATTACTTTCTAAGGGGTCCAATGATCAACACACAACCCAATTGGAAACCATTTCATATTCTGTCAATCAACTCTTATTATAGAAATGAAATGTTTCATCTCTTTGATCAATGACTTATCCAAACCGTACCAGAGGTTATTAGCTCTTCAATAGCAAGTCACCTGATCTTCCTTGCTGATCAGAGCAAGGAGATCCTTCCAAAGCGTACCAGAAGATTCATTGCCAATACAATGCTAATCACATGGATGATACTGATCCATGATAGATAGCATGTAGTGAAGTGTGAAATGTGCATTTTGGCACATGTTGACTGCATGATGCATCATGGTTTACTTATGCAATTTTCTATAGCGACGTTGGTACTAATCACAATCTTGATGCAATTACTTTGCACATCATTAGTGTTGCATTGTTTTTTCATTATTGTTAGCTCTAGAGGTATCTTGACATAGACATTGATGATGTTGTCAATATCATAGAGTTTGATGATGTTTGCTTTAGCAATGAACACAACGAAGGCACATAACAAACTTGTCTTAAAGCTTGGTTCCGAGTTAATGCATTTGCAATGATAAACTATTAAAATATTATGCAGTTTTTTCATTTTTTTTTTCAAAAGAAAAAAGTCTAACCATCTTTATTTAATTAAAAAGAGTAATTATATACGGTTGTATAGCCACTAGGGCACTAGTATTCCAAAGATCACATATTATTCACAGGCTAGTTAAAGGGAATTGATCATTACTTATCATAATCTAATTTTTTGCTAAAAACGAGGTTTGATTAGTAGAAACAACTCCTCACCTAGATCCAGAAAAGTCCAGAAAAGAGAAACATATATTATAAGAAGTATACCAAGAGGGATTGCACAAAAAAGTCACCTTCACCTCCGATCTTTAAGTCAAAACATGGTCATTATAAGGTTACAAACAACATTGTTGCTTTAATGTAAGGTGTCCATGCAGGAATTCACATGGTTGGGAGTTAAATCCATTATTAATAATATATAATTGCTTCTTTGTAATACCATCGCTCTAGTTTAAGTTGTCCATGTAGAAACAAGGCTCTTTTATAATACCGTTTCTCTAATTTAGGGTGTCTATTTAAGAATGCATTAATCCATTATTAACTATTGATTTAATAATTCTTCAATAAAATATTTTTTTTTATCCAGAACCATTTTTATTAGAAGTAGTATATTTTTTCTTTTTCCTAATCATATTCATTATACCATATACTATCTGCATTTTCTTAACTCCTTTAACAAGCATTATATTTGAACATTGACTATTGACTAAGGATCTTTAGTATATTGAATGAGAATCTTCACTTAGTTGTTTTATCACACATCATTCCTCTATGGAATTTGAACATTAGATGAGAATCCAAGACTTTTTACCGTTTTACAATTTAAACGAGGCTATCGTATGTGCGTGTATTAGAGTTATAACAACTATATAAAGAAGTTTGCATAAGAAAGGATACAATTTCCTCTAGGGCTTATTATGTCAAGACATCACGATAGGTAGTTTTCCCTCCCTCCCGTAGCATTTGAAATTTGAAAAATACAGGGATATTTCATTTATTTATTATTCATCACATAACAGGCAGGGCACAAGCAGCAGGAGAATATTTTCTCCTCATGTATGCATAACCTCCATCACGATGCACAAATTAGACAAAGGTGAGAAAGCAAAATGTTTGTTTGGTTGATGCAATTTCTGTCGTCTTTGTTTTGTGTGCAAACCATAAACTGATATTGATTGTTCATCTCATCTGATCGACAGCAGCAGGAGGAGGAGCGATCAGCTGGTTCGATATCCAGGACGGGCACCCGGTGGTATACAGGCGCAAGGGAATTGAGAAGAAGAAAAAGCAGTCACAATCACAAGCATCGGCACAAACAGAAGAGGAAGAGCCCGATGAGTGAGTGAATTTCAACTATATATATATATATATATATAGGTTTTATCCTGTTGGACATCCCAGAAGGGGAGGGATTGAATGCTTCCATACCATCTTTGTTTTTTTCATTTTTTTTTCAATACCGGGCTTCCCGTTGGGGATTGCCCTATTTTTTTTCGATACCAGTTTAGCATTTCATAAATATGGGATGAACATACAGTGAATTGGTGAAGGCATGGTGTTTGTTTGAGAGGTAAGAGGTGCAATGTTCAACTCTATCTTCCATGTTAAAGTTCGTAGCTCTCTGCAAATTAATCCAAATCAAAATTACTAATAAGGGTTGTTTGCATTTCTATCCCTGCAGAATTCAAGGGGATGGGCAGATTTTCAAGCGCAAGAGTCATAGGGAAAGTTGGATTGGTAGATCTTTGTCGACCCGGTGAGCATTACATTACATCCATTTTCTCTTACTTTACTCCGTGCCTCTTTGCTTTCTTTACTATTTCTACTTGTAAACAAATCATCAGCCTCGCACAGACCATACCCCTTTCGTTTCTAACAATCTCAAAGAACTTTCATAGCTGATGAACAATTCACTTTAGAGTGTTATCATATTGTCAGACAAGACTTAAAATGTCCAAAGAAAAGAGACAAGTGGAACAGTTGTCTCTCTGATTGAATCGAACGAGTAGCAAAGTGATTCCTCGAACTTGCAATTTCAAGCAGACTACTGATATATTTTGTACATGAAATATTCACCCTTTAGGAGGCACATGAAGTAGACAGTGAGTTCCCAATGTGACAATTGGCTGTTAAATGTGTGTTACAGAGGAAGGAAAAGCATTGCCTTTGCACGCGAAAAGGGCTCGAAACCTAAACTGAAAGGAAGGCAACCTAAGAAGAAAACCAAAAGAAGCTTTCCAAATGTAAGACTTTAATAGCTCATGAAACATTATCTCAGGTTTTAATCGTAATTTCCTCAGCTTCAGAATCTTGCTCGCAACTTCTACTTAATTAGATGCATGGAATTGTATCATAGACAAGCCAGTTCATTGTTCTCTTTTTGAAATTTACAGAAAAGGTTTGAGGCCCCTCCAATTGAATTTGTGAAGGAAAATGTGACTTACTTTCAAGAGGTCGATTCTTTTGAGTTGGATGAGGAGGACAATCCATCTCCTACGCATAGATGGAAACAAAGCTTGGGAGAAATGAAGCATTCATCTCCAATGCAGAATCTGCCTACACTTACAGGTCTTGGTGTTGTTTGGGAAGAGACAGGGGCTGAATCTTTCACACAAACTCCTAATGCTGGAGTCAGCAGTGGTTCAGATTTACTTTCCTCACTACTCCAAACTCCCCTGTTTGAATCTCAATCACCAGCATCTCCAGATGTTTTGATATCATCAGATGGCATTTTGTTCCATAAGATCAAATCTTTGAAGCAGAAAGAATACATCGATGAGCAAGATGCAACCACTGTATGCCCGAGTCTACATGAAGTCATTCCAGATAGTAAAGAAAAGGCTTCACCTTCTACCACAGACTCCATTTCAGATGCCTTTGAGAACATGCATATAATTGATTTGCATAAATCTGAAAATTTTAAGGAATGTGTGACACTAAAAGAACACGAGGAGGAAGAGGGTCACGATGAAGAAGTTGGAGTGTGGGATATTGAAGCACCAAGTTCAGAGGAAGATGAATCTGATATTTTGCCACCATTGGATAAATTACTTAAAATATGTCAGCAGACAAGGCCTTTGAGGCTATCGGAAGCTTTTTCTGAATTCTGGTTAGTTTACTCGTTCCTTTATTTTTTGGTAAATCATACATTTTCTCTCATTTTGTGTCGGTACTTTCAAAACTTTCTTCTGAAAACTAATGAACTCTTATCTTGGTTCAGAAGTAAGTAGTTTTCTGTATTAAAGCGTCATACTTTTCTATTAAACATTGATGCTGCTCACAATTAATCTTGTTTTTGAGCAGTTCCATGTTTGTCAAATATTGGTTTGGCACGAGGTAGTGTAAAATTTGCATTAGGCCACCATTTAGTATATTTTATTTGTAAAATACCTTGGTTTATAAAAGAGGGAAATTTTCTCATTCTCATTGGATATTTCCACGCATGATAACAGCGATGCAAGCAGTATTGTTAAGATTGGTGAAGGGACATTTGGAGAAGCCTTTAAAGGTGGAGGAAATGTTTTTAAAATTGTACCTGTTGATGGAGACTTTCTGGTGAATGGAGAGGTCCAAAAGGTATGTAATTGTGCTATCTAAAACTCTCCCTCTCCCTACTATATACATTGGAAGTCTGATCTCTCTTCCTCTCTCTCTCTATATATTGGAAGTCTCATCTCTATTTTTTTTTGGATGCAGACATGTGCTGACCTTTTTGTTGAGGTTTTACTTTCCATAACACTGAACTGTTTACGTGGAGATGAAGACAAAACTGCAAATAAGAACACTTGTATAAACTATATAGAAACAAAAGCGTGAGTTCACACTCTTCCAGTATAGTAAGTTTTCGTTACAAGTTTTATGCATTAGAACCTTATTATTTCATGTTGTTGGCATTTGGGCCAATAATGGCTGTTTAATGTGTGCTTTCTTGATGTTAAATTGTAAAATTGATCCTGACAATATATTCCAGAATACGGGTTTGCCAAGGAACATATGATACATGTTTAGTTAAAGCATGGGAGGATTGGGATGAAAAACACTCATCAGAAAATGACCATCCTATGATATTTCCTGAAAAACAGGTATGAGGTCTAATGACTATTTCCTTCAATCTACTGTGTGAAAACCAGAGTACAATATTTCAACAAAGCATGTGCTGTCCTAGCTTGAAGTAGTTGACTCTGTTTTTTCAACTAGAATCTAAGCTAACCGATCCTAGATCAGTTGTACATAGCATTTATCCTAGCAGATGGCGGGCAGGACCTGGAGAGTTTTGTGCTTTCAGACTTTGATGAAGTTCGAAGCCTGTTGATTCAGGTTTTCTTGCAAATTTCAATAAAATAGTTTCTGCTGCTCGAATAGTTCTTTTAGTTCAAAATTATAGTGACATATTCTTGTTGATCGATCACTTTTTGCAAATTTCTTATAGGTGACAGCTTCTCTAGCTGTAGCAGAAGCAGCCTGCGAGTTTGAACACAGAGACTTGCACTGGTTCTAGTCTACTTTCCATTACTAGCTGTTTCTGAGACATTTATGGATTTCAATTCAATTAGTTAGACCTTATGCGATTCTATAAAGCTTCACTGAGATCCAACTTTTGTGTGCTTGGTATTTTAATGGGACCGAATAAATATGATTCTTCAAAAATGATTTTGCAGGGGTAACATTCTTCTGTCTCGGGACAAAACAAAGACGGCCCAATTTATTATGCAAGGCAAAGAAATGGAAGCACAAACATTTGGCTTATCAGTTGCAATAATTGACTTCACATTGTCTCGAATCAATACAGGTCATATCCATCTCACAATAGTTTATCTTGACAAAGTGTTAGGGTCATTTCCCATTACTCATTAAATCATGACATGATTTATTTTAGCTCAATCATTCTTCTTAAGTAAATAATATATAATTTTATTCTTTTTACGTAAAATATATATCTTGAGGAAATTCAGTAGGTGCTTCCCCTCATTTCGAGGATGGTATGTAGGGTAAACTGGATCCTTTAGGGCTCATGACCTTATCACAATATATTCATGAAGAGCTCAACATGTCACTTGCAGGAATTGATCCTAGGTGAGAAGGATAACACTCTTTTCTCTCAACCACTTGAGCTAGACCCAATTGACAAGTTTCAACCATTTTATATTTCATAGGATTTTAATTAACAAGAAAGATAAGCCACTTAGTTGCTAGTAGTTGCCAATAATAAAAGGCCATGGCAATTCACTAAGCAACATGAAGGTTAACTTTAGTGATAATGACAACACAATCAAAGCAACACATGAAGAGCTAAAAGTTGTTGTTAGGAGAATAACAATGTAAGTAACTACATCTGAGGATTTGCAGGTCTTCATTTTAGGCCAAACAAGCTAGGAATGCAGAGTATGACAATATCTCTACATGTTCTTGCTTGAAAGAACTGCTTCGATTGGCTTAACAATTCACAATGTGGATACACCATCGTTATCTTTATAATAAGGTCTCGACTACCATGTATTCGTTACACTCTCAACATCTAGCTTTGTAATTTTTGACGGTTCATGCATTGCTTGAGGTTGTGAGCATGCTTGGCAGTGGGACCTTGCTCCAGATCTTTGTCATCTAGCCATAAGGATTTTCAATGAAATTTATCACCGTTTACTTGGCAGGAAGAGGTTTAGAGTCTTAGACAAATGATCAAATCATAGGAGAAACCGCTTTTGAAATGATGCAAGCAAATTTTAGACGAAGTGCAAATTGAACAACATACAAAGTGGAATGATGGGCAAATCCACAACTCTGCATTTAAAGTGGTGGAGCTACAAGGCTCCAAGATCTATAGAGTGACTTCTTTGAGAAACTATTTATATTTTCTAAATCCTAATAAATATGTGTCAAAGGCATGTCGTTGTACATCATTCTATGCCTAACTTTATTAGACAATCATTCATTCTTGTTCTTGCTTATTGTCTAATTAATGCAAAAATCGAATGTAGGCCTTAATGCACATCGAAATATGCAATTTGGACAATGCACTATGATAAAACAATTTGTCAAAAAAATCAAGTGCATTGTCCATCATGATTCACAGGGTTTAATTTGTAATGATAAATATGAAAGCAAAAGTCAGACAGAAACATGATAGTAGGAATTGGTGAGCATGGATAAATTTCTCTCGTAAGAATAATAATGATTTCGGTAAGTTGTTTTCCATTTTTGTTTCAAATCATAGCATTCATTCCTTATCGTTCGTGCATATCTTTCAATGTGATGCACTTTCAGTTATATTGTACAAAATTATTCTTTGAATGATCGCTATAATATTTTGACTTATTAAGAGCACACGAGAATCTATAAGGTGGTAAGTGACCTTTGGCGTGCATGCAGAGCTCACAAAAGAGGTTGCGTTGATGTTATTGAAAGTAAAATTGGATAGGTGGGTCCTTCGTTGCAAAAGATGAATGAGATAATTTGGTGGTTTTTAGAAGGATGTTGCATTAAGTTTCAACTTTTTTCTAGGTAATTATCCCAAGGCAAATTTAAAGACACTTCCCTTCATTTCGAGGATGGTAGCTAGGGTAAACCCTAGATTCTTCAGGGCACAAGGCCAAGTCAACAATAAGACTTAAAGCCACTGCAACAATATACTCAGTATGAGCTCAACATGTTACTTACACGAATTGAATTTAGGTGGGAGAATATCACTCCATCCCATGACCACTTGGACTAAACCTAATTGACTTATCAAGTTCCAACTACCAGTGTAAAAAAAAAATTAGCTTGTTCTCCATTTTCTTTTTCATACTTTGCTTGTTCAATTGTTTTGCATTGCCTTGTGATACCTCTTTCCAAGACATTCCTTGATTGTTTTACATCTCATCCATGTGACTTACATAACTTGATACGAGGGTTTGTTAAGAATTTCCATTTTTGTCTGATTCACTTTAAGATATTTTATGTAATAGATAAATATAGTGGGGTGTTATAGGGTTGAACATGTCTATCCATAGAATATTGGTTCACACGTACAAATGGGAAAAGTTTGAAATGCAAGCTTGGCAACACCATCAATAGAGCATGCATTGTAACACATGGACTCACATTATTTTAGGAATTTGGGGACAACTTTTTGTTTGGGCAATGCATAGTAGGTTTGAGGTAGTTGATTAACATGATTAGTATCGAACGGAAAACACAATTTTAGTAATGCTCTCCTTTTTGTACAATAGTATGTTTTCTTGTAGGTAACATGTAGATTATTATTCCTTGCCTAAGAAGGGAATATTGGAATCGATCGTTTTTGAATTCTGTGCATGGTCAATTTTGGTTTTTTATGCTATGGTTTATGGAGGTTATTTATAGTGTTTTTCTAACTTTTATTTCCCCACCCTCTTATTGCAAGTTTACCTTTTTATTTTACAAGTCCCAGCTCTTGACAAGCTTTGACGATGCTCCTTAATTTAAGGTCATCCATTGAGGGGACAAAGAGCTTTGTGTAGATTGCCTCTGTTGTATGCATTGTGTAGATCGCCTTTGTTGCAGTCGATGCATTGTGTAAACCACCTCTATTGTAGTTGATGCACTGCATGTAGGGGGCGTGGCAAGTTGCATGCCTCCTGTGTTGGGTGACTACGTCATTAAGGTAGTGAATTGCACATGGAAGCCAACTGTTGGAATATTAAATCCTCTTATCTATGTCATTTAAATACATTGGTAGCATTAATTAATCATCTTATGATTAATTCCTATGTATTAGACTAGATAATTGCCATTTGAGCCATTGTGTGGACCACAAGGCAACTTTGGGGGGACCACAAGACTTCTAAGTGTGGACCACAACCTTCCTAGACCACTTGGGTGCATTTCTAAAAGATTATGGATAAGATTATGGTGGAAAAGGCGCCCACTGATTTTTACTACTTTTTACCCTAGGGGGAAAAGCTAGTCAACTAGGGAAACTTGTTTTTGGGACCACACATCCTCTATGATGTTCCTTCTTTCCATTTTTGGGATTTGGCATTGCTTTTCATCACACATTAACTACAGGTCACTAATTCAGAAATTCGTGAGCCTTTGGAGTGACTTGGAGAACACACTTGCCACCTAGGGGGGATTTGCATAGTTTTAGTAAGTTTAATGATATGATGATCCAAATGACATCTTTAGCCATTCGAATCTCTGTTGTAATGTTATATATTGACAGCCTATTACTTTCCAAAGGTTGGTTGATGTATTTTATTCATGAGAGTTAATACAGTTTGTATTATTTGTGAGTAATTTTCTGTGTTCTTGACTAGTTGTGTGAGATCTTTGTGAGAGTGTGTAATTTCTTGATTAGATCTTGGTGTGAACTAAATTTCACATGGTATCAGAGCTATCAAGCTATTCCTTTCTCCTTCTATTGTCTTGCAGGATCCAACCAGTCTCAAGGAGGGCGCAGTAAATCATCGACAGGGCGCATTCTATCATCAAGAAGTGTAACGCCCCATTTTGACATTACTACCTGAACTACTATTATATGTTGTATTTGTTTGATTGTGAGACTTCGTCGGTTTGACGACACCGTGGACATATGGTTCCATTATTTTGTTGATATATATGTGTGTATGTGTGATGTTAGTATTATGATTGGTAGTCATGTTTAGATATGTATCATGTGTTAATTATGTCTCATATATGCAAATTACTGAATGATGGGTACGTGGATACCGTTACAGTTATATGTTGAATAAATGAATGTTGTGCCAGGTGCATGTCGAATAAATGAGTTTATTGTTGTTATGTTATGATGAAATGTATGTGTACATGTTGAGGATTTATGCACGATATTCTATATTGTATGTCGACGACTGACTTACGGGTTAAAACGATTAAGTGATAGCTGGATCCTACGAGGTGGGAGAGCCTCGGGGACATGGACTTCGAAAGATAAATGGTTTGCGAGTGATGCATTATTTACTTACTCATGATTATTATGATGTATATTATGACATGGGTGGGGTAGGGTTTTAAGAAACTCAACCGCCCAGATTGGTTATACGATGACAAATTGAGTACAGGTGCAACGCAGTTATTATGTCGGGTAGACATAGTCCCTTGTTCCATTAGGGGGGTGGAGGCTTTACCCATCGTTTATCCCCTAAACCCAGAGTCATGGGAGGGTTGTGCTACGGCGCGCTCCCCAAGGTGTGTGATGGTGATTGGTGGTTGCCTGCTAGGGAAGCTTGGTCGATGTAGTCGACACTTCCGCTTACGGGTTCTAGCTGGAGCCGGTCATGGCTTTACACTTCAGGGTAGTCCTACAGAGGAAATGATAGGATGTGGAAGTTAGTTGTGATTTAGGTAGATAGGTGTAGCTTGAAGTCGGGATGAAAACAATATCTAACTGTGTGTGTGGAAAACCCTTCATTGATTATGTGTCGTAACTCAGTAATGTATGAATTGTCGTAACTTAATAAGATGTAGTTAGGTAAAAGACTATACCTTGCAAACTATGTTAAAAATGTGTCAGTGAACAATAAGTTTTGTGATTATGATTTATGAGTGTGATTTATTATTGTTAGTGTACTTACACGATGTATGTAAGCAGTAGCTACGCTTACATAACTTGTCTACATATTTATAAATTGCGTGAAATAATGCTGAATGATTATGTAATTATTGTTGATTAGTAATTAATTAGTGTTGATTAATAAATGAACTATGGTTAACCTAGGTAGTAACTAATGCAATTAATTAGTAATGTTTGATTGATTGTTAATAAATTTAATTAGTTAAGACTAAGGGTTAAAATGTTAAATTGTGATTATAACGTCAATTCGGTTAATATCAATTAAATGATAATAAAGTTGATTAATGTAATAAAGTTGGTTAATGATTAATAATTATAGATTAATGTTAATAACTTGGAATAATGTTAATTATTGTTGACTAATGTTCATTATGTATTAATAGTGATTAGTTAATGATTAATTGGGCTATTCTTATCTTTAGTAAAAATAATTAATCCTAATTATCTGTAATTAACTTAATAATCATTCATGGCACTATTACCCTTCAACATTACTCTCTTAATTACATTTAACCTGATTAATAATTTTTACTAAAGATAAGAATAGCCCAATTAATCATTAACTAATCACTATTAATACACAATGAACATTAGTCAACAATAATTAACATTATTCCAAGTTATTAAAATTAATCCACAATTATTAATCATTAACCAACTTTATTATCATTTAATTAATATTAACCGAATTGACGTTATAATCACAATTTAACATTTTAACCCTTAGTCTTAACTAATTAAATTTATTAACAATCAATCAAGCATTACTAATTAATTGCATTAGTTACTACCTAGGTTAACCATAGTTGATTTATTAATCAACACTAATTAATTATTAATCGACAATAATTACATAATCATTCAACATTATTTCACGCAATTTATAAATGTGTAGGCGAGTTATGTAAGCGTAGCTACTGCTTACATACCTTGTGTAAGTACACTAACAATAATAAATCATACTCATCAATCGTAATCACGAAACTTATTGTTCACTGACACATTTTTAACATAGTTTGCAAGGTATAGTCTTTACCTAACTACATCTTATTAAGTTACGATAATTCATACATTACTGAGTTACGACACATAATCAATGAAGGGTTTTCCACACACACAGTTAGATATTGTTTTCATCCCGATTTCAAGCTACACCTATCTACCTAAATCACAACTAACTTCCACATCCTATCCTTTCCTCTGTTGGACTACCTTGAAGTGTAAAGCCATGACCGGCTCCAGCTAGAACCCGTAAGCGAAAGTGTCGACTACATCAACCAAGCTTCCCTAGCAGGCAACCACCAGTCACCGTCACACACCTTGGGGAGCGCGCTGTAGCACAACCCCCATGACTCTGGGTTTCGGGGATAAACGGTAGGTAAAGCCTCCACCCCCCTAATGGAACAAGGGACTATGTCTACCCGACATAATAACTGCGTTGCACTTGTATTCGATTTGTCATCGTATAACCAATCTGGGTGGTTGAGTTTCCTGAAACTCTACCCCACCCATGTCATAATATACATCATAATAATCATGCGTAAGTAAATAATGCATCACTCGCATACCATTTATCTTTCGAAGTCCATGTCCCCAAGGCTCTCCCACCTCGTAGGATCCAGCTATCACTTAATCGTTTTAACCTGTAAGTCAGTCCTCGACATACAATATATAATATCGTGCATAAATCCTCAACATGTACACATACATTTCATCATAACATAACAACAATAAACTCATTTATTCGCCATGCACCTGACACAACATTCATTTATTCAACATATAACTGTAACGGTATCCACGTACCCATCATTCAGTAATTTGAATATATGAGACATAATTAACACATGATACATATCTAAACATGACTACCGATCATAATACTAACATCACACACACACATATATATATCGGCAAAATAATAGAACCATATGTCCATGGTGTCGTCAAACCGATGAAGTCTCACAATCAAACAAATACAACATATAATAGTAGTTCAGGTAGTAATTTCAAAATGGGGCATTACATACACCCACCCTTCAGGAAACTTCGTCCCGAAGTTATGGTCAAAATAGTGTGGGATAATCATGACGCATGGTCTCTGCGTCCTCCCAGGTAGCAGACCCTGGGCTATACTGGTCCCACTGGACCTTAACCTGGTCCACCAAACGGTGCCTCAGCTGTCTAACCCTGCGGTCCAATATATGTAACGGTTCGACCCTGATGGTCCCCTCGTCCGAAACTTGCAGTTCCTTCCAATTTATTTTATGAGACTCATCAGCTACATAATGTCGTAAAACAGATACATGAAAAACATTATGAGTTTTGTGCAAATGGGGTGGCAGCGCAAGACGATACGCGACGTGTCCAACCTTCTCTAAAATTTCAAAGGGTCCTAAGAATTGTGGCGACAACTTTGTCCCTTTCCCAAACCTGATGGTACTTTTGCTAGGCCTGATGCGGACGAACATTGCATCACCAACCTGATAGCTTCGGTCAACCCTATGTGCATCGACATAACTCTCCTGTGCTTCCTTTAACGATTGTCTAATATGAACAACCTGTTCTTCCATCTCCTGAATCAACTCAGGTCCTATAATTACTCGATCCTCTAACCTTTCCCAACTCAATGGTGTTCTGCATGGCCTTCCATATAATGCTTCATATGGAGGCATCCCAATTGAGCTATGGTAACTGTTGTTGTAAGCAAACTCTACCAAAGGTAAGTGCTTTTCCCAATGAGTTTGTTGATCCATGACATACATCCTCAGCATGTCCTCCATCACCTGATTCACTCTTTCTATTTGCCCATCTGTCTCTGGATGATATGCGGTGCTTAGGTTCAACTGAGTACCCAACGTCGACTGCAAACTTGTCCAAAACCTGGACATAAACCTGGAATCCCTGTCCGAGATTATCTTCTTGGGAAACCCATGGAGATGTGCTACTTCATTTATGAACACACGAGTGACATCTATGACATCATAAGTCTCCTTTACTGGAATGAAGTGAGCAGTCTTGGTCAGTTTGTCAATGATGACCATAATGGCGTCATGCCTATGAGAGGTAATAGGCAATCCCACCACAAAGTCCATGGAGATAACCTCCCACTTCGACATAGGAATGTCATGTGGCTGTAATAGTCCTGCCAGGTGGTGATGGTCAGACTTTACTTGCTGACACTCAAGGCACTTAGTGACGAATTTGACCACGTCGCTTTTCATCCCTGCCCAAAAGAAGAGTTGCTTCATGTCTGCATACATCTTCTTTACACCCAGGTGTGCGCAATACACTGCTCTGTGGGATTCCTTAAGGATAGTCTCTCTAATATCTCCCTCCTTGGGAATATACATTCTCCCTTGATACCGTAACAAACCATCGACTTCCAATTCATAGCCTTCAAACTTAGGTCCCACCAGTTTCCCACTCTGGAGTGCCGACGTGACCTTTAGGTACCAACTATCCCCAATTAGCTATCCTAAAACTCTTTCCCTCAAATCAACCCTCAAAGGTATGAGAGAGAACAGTCTTGGTTTTTTGCTTAAGGCATTGGCTACCACATTCTCCTTCCCTTTGATGTATGAAATCCCAAAATCATACTCACTCATGAATTCACTCCACCGCCTTTTCCTAGCATTAAGGTCTCTCTGAGTGAAGATATACCTCAAGCTTTGGTGATCCGACTTGATTTCGAAGCTTCGTCCAACGAGGTAATGTCTCCAAAGCTTTAGAGCTAACATCACCGCAGCCAACTCTAGGTCGTGGGTAGGGTAATTCTCTTCATGTGTTTTTAACTTTCTCGATGCATAAGCTATTACCCCACCTTCCTGCATCAACACTGCACCTAACCCTTTCCTTGAGGCATCTGTGCAAACTGTGAATTCTTTCTCCATATCTGACACTTGTAGAATCGGTGCACTCGTCAATATTCTTTTCAGTTCAACGAATGCGACATTACATTCATCTGTCCATTCATACCTAATGCCTTTACGCTGTAGGGTAGTTATGGGTTTTGCGATTTTTGAGAAACCCTCAACAAACCTTCTATAATACCCGGCTAACCCCATGAAGCTTCTCACTTCATGCGCATTCTTTGGCACGGGCCAATTCATTATGGCCTTCACCTTCTCGGGGTCAACTGAAATTCCCTCACTAGAAATTATATGCCCTAGATAATGGATCTCCTTCTGATAAAACGAGCATTTGGATAACTTACCGTACAACTTGTACTCTCTTAAGCATGACAACACTATTCACAAGTGTTCCTCGTGCTCCCGTTCATTCTTGGAGTAGATAAGGATGCCATCCAAGAAGACTTGCACAAACCGACCTAAGTATTTTCGAAACACGCTATTCATGAGACTCATGAATACGGCTGGGGCATTGGTCAAACCAAAGGGTACCACTACAAACTCGTAGTGCCCAAACCTTGTTCGAAAAGTAGTCTTAGGTATATCATCGTCCATAATTCGTAGTTGGTGGTAACCTAATCGCAAGTCGATCTTTGAGAAGACTGACGCCCCTTTCATTTGATCAAAGAGGTCATCAATTCGAGGTATCAAGTACCTATTCTTCACTGTGGCTTTGTTCAAATCTCGGTAATCGATGCAAAGACGCAAGGAACCATCCTTCTTCTTCACAAAGATTACTGGTGCACCCCATGGTGAAATACTTGGTCTGATGAACCCTAGGTCTAGCAGTTCCTTCAACTGC
Organism: Larix kaempferi; assembly: GCA_027924585.1. Lineage (NCBI taxonomy): Eukaryota > Viridiplantae > Streptophyta > Pinopsida > Pinales > Pinaceae > Larix > Larix kaempferi. The sequence continues at coordinate 23,807,931 of BSBM01000217.1, forward strand.
ATTTGCAACTCACAAAGTTCTGGGGCCGTCATCCTGTATGGTGTCTTTGATGCTGGCTCCGAACCGGGTTTTACCTCAATGGTAAAATCAAGTTCCCTCTTAGGAGGTAATCTAGGCAATTCGTTTGGAAAGGCGTCATTGAATTCAGCTAACACGGGGTACTCATCAAAGGAGGGCCCCTTTTCTTTGTTTACCACTTCAACAATGTGCAATTGACATCCTTGTCGTATACATTGCTTTATGTTCATCGTGGATATGAAATGTAGGGACACCTTCCATTTGACACCTTGGATCTCAATGGCCTCTCCTTTGTCATCAACGCAAAGAACTTTCTTGCCAAAACAATCCAAGAAAGCTCGATGTTCCTCAAGCCAGTTCATACCTATGATGAGATCATAAGTTCCGAGGGTGGTGACGTACACCTTGACTTGTGTAACACACACCCCGAGATCCACTATGCACTTGTCGACCCTAGGTCCTACTGCTTGCTTTACCCCTAAAGCCATTTCAACTAAGTTGAAATCGTCATGCTCGTAGGCTGCCAACCCACATTTGTCCAATGCATATGGTGAAATAAAACTATCTGTAGCACCAAGATCAAACAATATTCTAATCTTAACATTATTGACCATACCTGATGATTCCACCATAGTGGATTGGTGCTCTGCTTGATGGTTGTTTACTGTTGCTGAGATCTGATGCATGCTACCCCCCACTCCCCATTGGAGCCTTTCCTTCTCAATGCATTGTACTGGATCGTAATTCGAGATAGTCATGTTGGTAATGTGGACCTCCACATCCCCAACAAGCAACCTGTAATGGAGTAGGCGAAATAACCTGTTCATACCTTTGAGAGGGACCCCTTCCCCTGCCGACTGATCCTCTAAAATTCCTCACACCCTGGTGAGTTCTTGTGGTTGACTGGGGCATCGCCCTAGTTGCCACTGATATGTCTACCATTGCAACCCTTGGTGTGTACCTATTTCCGTAGGGAGGTTGTTAGGATATTTAGACACTTAGGAGTTAGTTAAGATCAACTTGTGTAATATATCCGTTAGGGATAGTGTGTTTCTTTAGTATGCATTAGTATGCATTTGTAAATACTTAATCCGACGGTCACGATATGTTTCCGACATAGAGTGATCCGACGACCCAACTTCTCTTAGATCAAACTTAACCTTGATCCGTGGCTTAACACCCGATTGGTCCATGATCTCTATTTAAAGAGCATGGAGGGTCATTGTTTAGTTGATTGATTATGAGAAGCTCATTTGTAACTTTCTTTCTTTGCATAATAAATTGTCCCGTAGAAGCTATTTGGCCGGGGTCGTGGAGTGTTTCCCTCAAGAGGGTTTAAACCACGTCAAAACATCGGTGTGTTGATCTGTGATCTGTTTATGTGAAGCGGTTGCTCTTGGTGTTCGGTCCTTTGGTAGTACCCTGTGTACCCGAACAGAGGTGGCCTCGCATCCCCTCCCCGAGGGTAGCTTCGAGGGGCCTTCCCCACAAACCCTGATTGCTGAGAGTTGAATGATCTGATGGGATTTGCACCCAACATCTCCTCAGTGTAATGAGCACAATCTACGGCTTCAGCAACCAAAGTCGGTTTCCATATCCGTACTTGGGCCTTGATCTTGGTATTGAGCCCATACATGAAGTGCTCAACCTGGCGTTCGTCGTTGTCCAAGTAAGGGACATACTTGACTAATTCCATGAACCTTTCTTCATAATCCTCCACGGATAGATGCCTTTGTACTAAGGCATGAAGAGCCCTTGCTTGTTCTTCCTGGTAGGATGTGGGTAGGTACTTCCCTTTGAACTTTTCCACGAATAGTTCCCATGGAACTGTGTTTGGTGTAAGGTGTAGCTGCTTTTCTTGGTGCCCCCACCAATTCAAAGCGATCTCTTTTAGTTGAAATATTGCGATCTTAGACTTGGACGTGGAAGTGTACTCCTATAAGGTTAAGCACTTGGTCATCTTTTCCAACCAAGACTCTGCTTGTATCCTTGCTCTACCCCCTGAAAACTCTGGAAGCCTAATCTTCTGAAGCTCCCTTGTGATATCCTGATGCGGAGGTCTCGGTACCGTATTCACTTCTACCACAGGAACTTCCTCCCTTAGTGGAGGGGCCTCCACTTCTGCTTCTGAGGTAACACTTCCTCTTTGTAGTCCTCGGAGTGTTTCGTTTATTGCTTCCAGCGAGCTCAATATAAGGATGGTCTCAGGCGATGGTGCCAGCACATTTGGCTCAGGGAATGCCGTCGCCTGACCTCGCCTTCGATCTGTTCGCATTCTTACCATGTTTATCCCTGTAACATGACATAATATGATAATTAGCATATGACAACATCAGGACTATGTTATTATTTAAACTTAACTGTTAGTCTCAAAGGGGTGCGTCGGACGATTGTTTTTACTCTAGGAGCTATAGTTCTGGGCATTTCGATCAGGCCATCTTGAGGCCACCCGGTACTAAATCTACTATAGTAGTTCTACGTAAGTCATGTATCGGATTCCACGCAATCCCAATTAAGTCGTAATTTAACCCTTCATGAAATTTTAATTGATGTTTAGTACCTCGTTTCTTATTAATAACCATTTATTAATGAAATTACCGCCTTATTTGCCTTAACCCTAATTCCATTAGCACTATACTACATTATAATACGAAATTTAACCTTAATTATTAATGTGCATTAATACCCTTATACTAATCTCATTAATAATTAATAATTTAATAATTTTTTTTTTAACAAGAACGGTTATTTTTTATTAAATTTTTGGAAATAACATGGTTGGGCTTTAGCCTAAACAACCCTACTTACACCTTGTCATTTGTAGAAGAATACCTTATAATCTATTACCAAAGGAGAAAAGAACATTCCTTTTATGGAATTGGAGACCATAAAGAATTTTCAGCATTCTTGATCAACTCTGAATGAGCTAAAAGACAACCCTTATTTGCCAATGCATCAGCTTCCTTATTATGCGACCGGAGAATATGATAAAAGGAGATTGAGCTGAAGTTTTGCAGCAGAAAATAGACCCTCTGCAAGATCTTATTGAGCACTGCATTTTTAAAGCTATCTTCCATGATTAAGATTTTAATTAAAATTTCCGAGTCCCCAAAGATTTGAATGGCTGGGCCACCATTCCTATGAGCCAGTTGACATGCTTTGAGTAGACCTAAAGTTTCAGCTTGGTTATTTGAGCTATGACCAAGATCCCCCCCAGCTAAATGTGTCTTTTCTGTGCCCATCTGAACCATAGAGAATTCCTCCCGCTCCAGAAATCCCTGGGTTTCCTTTAGCTGCACCATCAAAGAAAATCGTGAGTTTGCCCTGTTTCTGCCACCACTGCTGAAATTCTGTTTCAGTACTTCGAATTCGCCAACAAGGGTCACTGACTGGACGCGGGTAGTTCTTGTTCTTGACCTGCTGCAAGGGTACTCCAAGCCAACCAATCTCTTCAGGGAGGAACTGCTTATCTTGCTGAGAGAGGCGACTATTCAAAGTTTCTATCAACAATGCTTTAGCTTTTGCTACCACAGTTGAAGGGTGGCCCAATTTGTTTTGGAAGATACCTTCGTTCCTGGCTAGCCACACTTCCCAGCAAGTGTATTTAGGGAGTGCTAGCCAGATTTTTGACCAGAGAGATTTGCTTGTGATCGCATGAGGATACCGATCTTTCCAGGTAGAGAAAATGATGACTATCGTGCTTTGTGAAGGCAAGTGAACATTGAGCCCCTGCAACATCTGTTTCCAGACTTCCTGAGTGTATGGGCAATCAATAAAAATATGATCTATTGTTTCCAGCGCCATACAACAGAGAGGGCATCTGTGAGGTCCTACAATACCACGCTTAATTAAATTCTCCCTTGTTAAAATCCTTCTATGCATAAGGACCCAGCTGAAGAAGTTGAGTTTTGGGATGCTGAATGGATCCCAGATGTGCTTCCAGAGGGCAGTCGTGTGAATCACTGATTGAAGCAGTTGAAGAGCTGCAAACCCACGTGCAACAGTGTAGGCTTCTGTCTGGCCCCAACCCCAGCTGTCTCGAGCTTGAGCGTGCACCGGAGCAAGCCTAGACAGCAATTTGAGCAACGCGATTTCTTGGTCTTTCATCTTTGCTAGAGGACGAGGAAGGAGCCAAGCGATCCAATTTCGTCCGGGATCCCATATAGAGATATCTGCAAGCTTATGAATGCCACGCTGTATAAGCCACTCACGCAGCTCAACAAACTCGACTGACAGCCTGAGAGGTTGAAATCCCATTATATTATCTTCCCACAACCAAATATGCTTATCGTTGCCAGGAATTCGGTACAGATAGGCTTTGAAGAACTCCCACGCTCGGCTGCATAACTTCCAAATCGCTGTTCCCTTGCTGGTGATGCCATCATCCATACTAGACACATTGAGCACGTTCAGATATTTTTTAATTAGCATCTGGCTGACAGGATGCCTTTGTTTTGAGAAGAGCTGCCACAGAATCTTACCTCCCATTGCCAGGTTTGCAATCCCTGGATCACGCACCTGAAGTCCACCTTCGGAGTATGGCCGTTTCACCATGTCCCAGCTAACCAGGTGAAATTTTTTATGGTTTCTATTACCTCCTTGCCATAAGAAATTTCGAATTAGCTTGGACATCTGTTTAGAAATCGATTTTGGCGCCAGAATAATCGAGGCCTGATAGATGGGAAGAGAAGAGATTACCGATTTGATCAGTATGAGCTTTCCTGCTTTGGTTAGCCACTGTCCCCCCCAGCTTGCCAATTTTGCTTTGATCTTGCTGAGGATTTCGAACCAATGAGTTGCATTCGCTCTACCCAGGGTTAAGGGCAGGCCTAAATACTTGATGGACTCCCACACAGCAAATCCCGAGAAGCCTAAGGAGTGAGTAATGCGAAGAATGGAGTTTTGGTCTGCCTTCCAGCCATAGACCGCGCTCTTTCTCTTATTGACAAGAGCACCTGAGACCCTGCAGAAGCTTTGGATTATTTCATTGAAAGTCTTTGCTATTCTAACAGAGGCACTTCCCAATAGGAGAGAATCATCGACGAACAGGGCGTGATTTATAGGTTCCAACTCTTTCACTGCCCAAATACCCGGAGCAGTCCCTGCTAACTTCGCAGCTGTCAATTTTCGGCTAAGAGAGTCAGCCATCAGGATATACAGGAAATGGGACAAAGGGAAACCTTGCCTAATGCCCCTCGAGCCTTGAAAATACTTTGCTGGCCTGCCATTTACCAGGGGGGCAATCCATGGCTTCCCTATACAAGCTTTGATCAACTTAACAAAATCAGCACTAAACCCAAAAGAAAGGAGAACTTGGAAAAGGAAGGAGTGTCTAACTCGATCGAAGGCATTGGCCATATCTAGTTTAATAAGCATCCCTTGCTCCTGCCTTTGAAAGCTGGAATGGATGGTTTCCTGCATTAGAACCACATTATCCATAATGTGTCTGCCTTTGACAAAACCGCCTTGACTGGGAGAGATAAGTTTTTCCAGCAGTGGTTTGATTCTATTCACCAGAAGTTTGGATAGAATTTTATATGAAGCATTGCACAACGATATGGGTCTGAAACGCTCAAAGGTCCCAGGGTTTGAATCCTTGGGGATTAAAGCCAGGAAGGTCAAATTTGTTTTGCCTCCCACCTTTGCTTTTTGAAGGAAGCCTTTGATCATCCGAAGGAAGTCCAACTTAATAATGTCCCAACAAATTCTGTAGAAGTGAATGGAAAATCCGTCAGGGCCAGGAGCTTTGTCCGGCTCCATCGACCAAATGACGTTGCAGATTTCAATTTCAGAGAAGGGCTGCAAAAGATCAGTATTATCCTTCTCTTCAACCAGACGAGGTATGTGATTAAGAAAGTCAGAAAATTCCTCCTCACCTCTCGTGCTTTCTTCAGTAAAGAGATGCTGGAAATGGGAAGTTGCTGCGTCTTTTAATTGATCTAACTCCTTGTGGACTACACCATCCGAAGACTGAATTTCTTCTATGTGATTACGAGAAAGCCGTGCTTTGAACTGATTATGAAGGTATTTAGTATTTCTGTCTCTCGAATTGAGCCAAAGGCTTCTGGACTTAAGCCTCTAATAATCTTCTTCATGCTTATAAGAGCGGAGGGTGGAGAGTTGGGATGCGTGCTCATTCTGGATGTCAGTGAGAGTAATTTCTTTATTCTCCAACTCAAATTGCAATTCGAGCAGCTGATTGGTAGACTGCTTTCGACAACTTGAAGGAGAAATGGTGGGCTTTTTTAACCAATTTTTCAAAGCCAATTTGGTGGCTTTTAGTTTCTGTTCCCACACAAAACTGGGGGAGCCTGTGACAGGAATGCTCCAAGCAATCAGAACCGTATCAGCAAACTCTTCTCTTTCAACCCAGAGAGGGCTGAACCGGAAGGGGATGGGTCCCAGATTTACCTCATCCTCAAATTGTAATACGATAGACTTGTGGTCAGAAGTCAGCTTATGCAGAATTTTAGAGTAGATGATCTTCTTTTCTGCCAGAAAGGTACTTTGTAAAAGGAATCTGTCCAACCGAGCTGATATATGTGTCTCCCCAACTTTGTTGTTTGACCGAGTATAAATCCCTTTTTTTGGTTTAAAGTCTAACAAATCCCATTGCTGCACCAGATTTTCAACAAAAGGGAGTAAATAATCTCTGCTCATGATGCCTCCACGCTTCTCCTTAGGTTCGAAAATTAAATTTAAGTCTCCAGCAAGAATTATATTCTTGGGAGAACGCACTTCTAAAAATTCAGCGAAAGAATACCAACATTCATTCTTTTTAGTATACATAACTGGAACATACAGATTGACTAGGGCAAAGGTCATTTTACTGGTAGCATGGCAGAGCTCAGTGAATATCCAATGCTGCGTCTCGTATGAGCTCTCCAAGTGAAATTTGTTGTCCTCCCACAGAGTAGCTAAACCTCCGGCAGTGCCCCTTGCACTAACTACTTTCCCAGCATTTTTATTCCACTTCAATTTACTTATCTCAAGGAGGGCTTCCCCTCCAATTTTGGTCTCTTGGAGCATGAGGATCTCAGGGTTTTCAGACTTCAGCAAATTTTTTACAGCATCAACTTTTGCGGGATTCCCCAACCCTCTACAGTTCCAAGAGACGAGCCGCATTATTTCCCAGGTATAGGAGGAGTAGGGCCTCCCTTTCCTACTCTTGTTCTAGTTTTTCTGCCAATGGACATTTCAATGGTAGGTTGATTACCTTGCATTTTGTGTCTCTCTCCGCTTCTTCCTCTCTTACATCTTTGAGAGATTTTCTTCCTGCTCTCTTCGTAGGCTTGTCAAACGTCTCATCTTCAGATGAGCCAGAGTTTTCCACCGGTTTCTTCCTTGCCATTTCCGCATAGGAGAGAGGGGAGGAAGTTCCACTTGGGGAATGAGCTAGAGGTGTAAGATTATCAGTCCTTTCTTTTTCCCCTTCGAGAGGAGTGGTCTGCTGTTCTGTGTCCAAATTTGCTGATTTTGGCAAATCTTTCAAGGTGCTGAGAGTTGCAAAGGAATTTATAATTGCTGTTGGAGCTTTTAGAGCTTTGATTTCTGCCCTTGGCTTTACTGCAGTTGTGCTTCCATCACCTTGTTGCTGCCCTGCTGAAGATGCATTGGGCACTTTCTCTGTCTCTTTCCCTTTTTTACTAATGTTTAGCTTTGACTTGGTTGTTTTCTGCACTTGAGACCATTGCTCAACTTTATTTGTTGCCTCCTCCTCTTCATTTCTCTTTTTGCAATCCCTGACAAAATGGCCATAACCGTGGCAGAATCGACATTTAAAGGGAAGCTGTTCATAATCCAGTTCTTGGATATGAATCCAGTCTCCAATTGTTAATTTGATGGCTTCTGGGAGTCCGATTTCCAAATCAACCTCTACATATATTCTTGCGCAAGAATATTGATCCTTTCGATCCGGTTGGTCAATGTAGTTGCCCAGGGTGTTGCCGATTGATTCTAATGACTTGAGATTCCAACAATGAAGGGGCAGGTGGGGTAGGCGCACCCAAACCGGAACCGCCGACTGTTGAAATTCCAGGTTATATACATTTTATCGCATATATATAAAGCTTGATACAAGAACATACAAACAAATATACTGCTTAATTTAAATTTAAATTGATTTAAAACATAAATGACATAATTTTCATCTCTTTCAACTTAATGCTCCATTTAGTCACTGCATTAATGTTGGTCCTCGAGAATCATCAAATGCTAAGTTCAGAAAAATAACATAAAATAAATTACAGTAAAACAAGCATGTACTGCATCACAGAATTAACACAAACGTTTGGATCCAACTTATACTTAGATGGTTCTGAGTTTGATCTTGTCACTGAAAGGACAAGTCAAACTGGTTAACCATATGCGTACCTTGAGAGAGAGATGAGAGGGTTGTAGTACAGTCAACCAAAGTAAGTCAATGACAATCAGAAAACACAGTGAAAGTCATGATAAAACTTAGCATAAAAAACAAAACCCCAATAGGTTCACAGCACAGAATAAAGAAAATAAGCAAGTCAGATTTGGTCAAGGCTTGGCATACATATATCAACCTAAGACCGAACTTAATAAAAAATCAGACAATCAAGTCTCTGCAGTATGAACAATAAATAGTCACAGGTGATCAAAATACAACCCACAACAAGTAAAATAAACACCATAAAAGATAAATCTGATCCCCAAACCTCACGGCCTTCTCAACACACAGTAGATCGGGTTTCTTAAAAACAACTCAGATCAAACAATAGAACGAGCAACAGGTTGGGATTAAATGCTACAGCAAAAATAGAAAAGCCGTGAGAGAATTACAACCGGAATCAATTGCTACAGCAGAAATAGAGAAGCCGTGAGACAAGCTACAGCCGGAAATCAAATGCTACAGCAAAAGCCGTGAGGGAAACATATGCTACAACCGGAATCAATAGAGAAGCCGTGAGGCAAGCTACAGCCAGAAAGCAAAAGCCGTGAGGGAATCACCCGTGAAGATAAAGCCGTGAAGACAAGCTACAACAGGAAATTAAATGCTACAGCAAAAACCGTGAGGGAATCACCCATGAAGACAAGCTATGGCAGGAAATTAAATGCTACAACAAAAACCGTGAGGGAATCACCCGTGAAGACAAACTATGGCAGGAAATTAAATGCTCCAGCAAAAACCGTGAGGGACAACCTAAAAACAACAAGCGCTGAGATGATCCGAGAGACAATCTACCAAAGCAATTGCCGCGAGAAGAGAGACATGAAGATTAAGCTCACAGTCCGTTTTTTTCATTCGTTGATTTAGAGTTAAGGTTTTATATAGTTTTAGATTTAGAAAACTTAGGATTAAAATAATAAAAACTTAGGATTAAAAAAAAGAATAATAAGAAAGAAATAAATAATAAATAAAATAAAAGTAGGGTACCAATGGTCAAGGGTATTTAAATAAAAAAAGATAAGACTTTAAAATAAATAAATAAAAACTTTATTAATAAACTCATAAAGTCTTTATTAATAAAATCATAAAGATTTTATTAATAAGACTAAAATAAATATTTAATGAATTTATCATAAAGTGAAAAACCAAAGGTCCAACATAAAGTAAAAAGATCAAAAACATAAGTGGGACAAGGCCCTATAACAAAACATAATAAAATAAGGTCCAATGGTCTTTAATAAACCCTTAGGTAAAAACACTCCATAAGGTAGGAATCATCAGGGTCAAATGTGCACCCAAGCAAGAATAGGAACATGAGTCAACAACCACAAAATCAAGGTGGACAAGCAATCAAATAGGACCAACAGGACCAAAGACTTTTCTCTCTCTTAAGATACACATATATATTTTCATCACTGTATAAGGGAGAAGATCCAAACGGATGGTACAATTCTTTTGTCCTTAATACTGCTCCTAAGAGTTAGATACTAGGGACATCGTCAAGGGGTGGCCAGTCCCTTGAGAAGCAACCTAGCAATAACCGATTAGGAGAGGGGACAACAATATCTTCCATTCTCAATGAATGGCTTTCAGCTCAAGGCTGAACCTCAGTCCTAGATTGGGACATGTTGATCAACCATCTGGTCTATGACCAGGATCTCCATTCTCCCAGAGAATGGTCCTCAGCCTCAAGATGACCATTCAGTCCTAGGATGAATGTTGATCAACCATCTGCAGGACCTAGGAAGTCTCTGTCTCAACCTGCAGGATTTGCTTGGTCATCATGACCAAGAAACCGTCTGGTTCTAGACCAGAATACCCTAGAGACAAATAGGGGCCCTAGCCACATGCTAGGGACTTTGCCATGGCATCAATTTGCTTGGTCCTAGACCAAGAACCCCAGGAGACAGCTGGGGGCCCTAGGGTACCTTCTAGGGTCTTACTCATACTCTGCCTGGTTAACTTGACCAGGAACCCTAGTCAAATGACTAGGGTACCATTCTCTCTGAGAATGGGTCTCGCAGCTGCACTAAAAGTTAACATCGACGACACATCCTGCGTGGGATCAAAATCTGGAGTCCAATTGTTCAAGTACAAGCCCTGGGGGCCCATAAAATATGGTCCATTCCGAAAAATTAGGTGCCTGTCGTCTGCACTTTCAAAGACAATTACAAAAAATCCTTTGCCCACCATGTAACTTCTGAGTCCTTCCGAAGTGAGAGGTCTCCAATTTCGCTGAACCCAAGCCTCAACCTCTTTGGGAGAGGGTCATAATCCCGTAAACTGTCCTATTAAACCCCTCTCTGCAAGGTTCAGGGCAGATCTGCAAGTTTCGACTTCAGGTAATGCTACAGTAGGGATGTTGTCCAGTTTTCTCACAAATTTCTGTGTCTCATCCCACTGTTTCCTCTTGCCACTGGTTGCTACCAACTTTTGAAATGCTAAGATCTTGGGTGGAGGGAGATCTCCCCCCTTAGGTTCCATGAGGCCCAAAGAGAGTTCTATCCGAGCCCCATAATCCTCCAGAACAATAAAAGATCCTATCTAAGCCAGAAAAAAAACCACAGAAAGATCCCTCACTTCTACACAACTCCTACGCAAGTAGGAGAGCTGGTCACCAATCCAGGGACTCAGAAGTTCAGGGGGGCTCAGCTCCAGGAAGACAGCTCGGCTCCATGGGATCTGATCTCAGAAAGTCTCAACAACTCGATACTTCTAGGTAAACCCCAAAACTTCTCACTCCCGCGCACAGAAGGGTCCTCCACCGGACCTAGAAACAGAGTTCAGCTCCAGGGGGGAGCACTACGCCTCAGGTTTTGAGAAACCCTGCACAAAAACCACTATTTGGCCGAGCTCGGCTCTGAATCAAATCTTGGAGCGAAAAAAGAACATTTCAAGCACCAAGGAATTGGTTTTTCAAAAAAACAATAATTTAATAATTTAATGATTGCATAATCTAAGTAAATTTTTTTTGTTTTGTTTGAGTCGTGTTTATTAAATACATCCATCATGGAGTAGAATCAGTGTCCTAGCGATCAACTCGTCATGCTGGTCTTTGTGGTGTCTCGTTTTCGGGATTTCGTGTCTGTCTTGCCCCTTCGACTATACATCGAAGTTTTGGCAAGGAACATTTTCAAGAACAAGATAAACTATTTAGTGTTAATTTAGCCCAATTTTTTTTCTAAAAGCTAATTAGTTTGTCTTAGTTTAACACTAATTAATTAACATGCTAACACTAATTAATTAACTCTAACATTAATTAACACTAATTAATTAACATTTTTTTTTAAATAACTTTTATTCAATTAATTAAGATATTCAAAATAAATAAAAATGAAATAAATAAATATATTTATATATAAAAAAAATATAATATAAAATAAGATAAAATAAAATTATATGAAATTTAAATAACAAAATTTAAATTTAGATTTAAATAATGAACATCTATATATTACACATATATATCAAATCTTATAACACACACCACTTATTAAAAATAAATAAAATAAACAAAATTAATTAAATAAATAAAATTAATTAAATAAATAAAATTATAACACATACGGCTTGTTCTAACCCTAAGTGGCCAGCTTGAGGGGCATGCAGCCTCCCCATGTTGTCCACCACCATGCACGAAAGGAAACCCTAAAAGGGCAAGGCCAAGGGTTGCTCGCCATTTCGCTCTTGGCTCCTGAGGAGATTAGCTTTGCAACTCGGTGGTCTTGGCGGTCATGTGGAGCGATGGGCTTCATGAGCTCTGCACCACAACCGACCAGATATGGCTAATCCATCATGGTATCCCGAAACTCGCATCGGACACGGCCCTCCCTCTCACATGGAGACCACCGGCCCCTCTCTGCACCCTCTTTGCTCGTGGGCTCTCTTCGTGCAACCCCCCCCCCCCCTTTTTTTTACGAGTTGCAGAAGCAGGTGCATCCAAGGCGCAGTTGGTTCTGTGGCCCCTTGCTTGTTGGATGGTGAGGGTTCAGCCTCAACCATGGCTGCCCTACCCTCGTGCTCAACGCAATGTTTTTATTTATTTATTTGTTGTTTTTGCTTTTAAATATAAAGGTATATATGTATATATTTTGCTCTATATATACATATATATATAATTAATTAGTTACAATAATGAATAAGTGTTGATTAGGGTAAATACTCTAAGGTTCAAATTATTAAAATGTGGTAGTAACTGCCTAATGACATTATTTAACAAAGTTTTTAAATTGTATTTGAGTTAATTAATTAAAATATTAATTAAATTGTGCAATATTGAATTATGAGTAACAAATGATGGAATTAAAAAGGATTAAAATTTATTTTTAGGAGAAGTGATGGTTGGCAGGTGACCCCAACCAACACATTTATAATATTTTAACTATTAATGGGAGTCATGGGGAATGGGCTCGAGGAAAGACTTTGAGGGAAAACATTAATGAGAGGATAGGGGTAGTAATGGCAAGGAGAAAGAGTTGGCAAGAGAGGGGAATAAGGTCGAGAAGAGAAGGGAGATTGGGGGGATCTCTTACCTTGGGATATTTTGGGGAAATTTACATAGCAAAGATAGAATTTTACAGAGCAGAGGAGAAAGGGGGTTCTTGTTGGAGATTTTCAGAGGGATAGAAACTGTAGTTGGCTTGTACTCAGTTTGGGATCGGGGGTCCAAAGGGGTACCTTTGGAGCTGGGTGGGCGGCGAGACCTCGGCGAGACCTCGCCAGTTGGCAGGGTGGCATACTTGTCTGGTCGGTTGAGTTTCAAAGGTTTGGGGAAGGCTTTGTTGCAGGGCTACCACAAGCAGGGCATACGACAGAGAAAAAGAGCAGCAAAGGGGATCTACTAGCTACCTACAGGTATTTCTCATTCAGGTATAAATCCCCTCTAAATATTAATTGTGAAAGTTATATCTCATGAAATTATTATTGCAATTTTTGCATTTATATATATATGTTGCAAAAAATGATGGTAGAATGGTAATTAGTATATTTTTTTACAGACCTGTAAATGATATTTCACATGCTATTTTACAGGCACTTAAACTAGAACATAACCCTAAACTAAAACAGAAATTTGAACAGAACCAAAAGAGAGAATATTTTATGGAGGAAATCCTAAGTCTAGGACATGGGTCTTACAAGAAGGCGCATCAAGCAAGCTTTGGGCACACCCAAATCATTCCAAAATTAATTTCAGAGCTGCCATGGATCAGTCACAGCAAATCATCCTCACTCCATTCAATTATTTTGACTGGAAGGCGCAGATGGAGATCATATTGAGGAGCAAAGGGCTCTACAATTTGACAATGGCAACTGAAGCTGAGCCAACCTCAGCAGTTGAGAAATCAAAGTGGCATAATCTATAAGAGATGAAGCTTATGGGATGCTGTGTCTCACTACATCCAAGGAACTTCTATTCCATCTCGATGGTCTTACCTCTCCCAATGAAGTTTGGTTGAAACTTAAAGAATTGTTCGAAAAGACCTGAATTAAGAGGCCACCAACTGGATAATGAACTAGTTTCTTTGAGTCCATAGAATTTCTTCTCCAAATTCAAATCACTTGTGTTGCAGCTGAAGCAATGTGGTATTGACAAAAAAGATGAGCAATTAGTTTTGGCCATTCTCTCCAAACTTGGCCCCGACTACTCAATCTTTGTCTCAACCTTCCATTCCACAAGGAAGGCAGTTAAAAATTGGAAGAGCCCGACACTTTCAGAATTCATGGAGTCTTTGACACAAGAACAAGACAAATTGGTCTTGATGGGAGCCATTAAAAATCCATCCAAAGACCATTGTCTGAATGTTGGAGATTCAAAGGGTTCGAAAGGGAAGAAGAAGGGCAATTTCAAGAAGCACACCGGTGAGAGGAAAGACAAGCAGAAAGTTCATGAAGACTCCTCGAATTTCAAGAGGAGTCCAAAGAAAAAGAATGAGAGGACAAAGTGCAATTATTGCAGCAAGGGATTTCATCCTGAAAGCTATTGCATGAAGAAAACCATTGACCAAATGGCTCAACTTCTGGAGAAAGCCAACATTCCTCTTCCAGAGAGCGCAAGGAGGAAAAACGGAGGACAAAATTCTGATGACAAGGAGAGAGTACATGCACTGATGGCAAGCACATCCAAACCTACCTCATTCATTATTGATTATGGAGATTCAAGACACATGGTGTCTACAAGTAAGTTTTTCACTTCACTTGACTCTTCCAGTGGTCCAAATATTGTATTGGGTGACAATTTTGAAACATCTAGCAAAGGCAAGGGTAGCATAGATCTCGAGTTTGGGTCATGCAATAATGTCTTGTATGTTCCTGGACTTGCTGCAAACCTATTGTTAGTCTATCAGATGACCCATACAGGCCTGCCCAAGAAGGTAACGTTTACCCCAAATGATGTTGAGTTATCTGAAATATCAACATGCCGAATTGTTAAATTTGACACTGCTGATCACAACTCTAGAATCTACAAGTTTTCTCACTTTGTGCCATATCCCTCACCTTTTTCTCTTATAACCCATGCCAATGAGTCAAGTAAATTATGGCATAAAAGATTTGGCCATCTGAACTATAAATATCTTTCCCAACTCGATGAGAAAGAAATGATTATAGGGCTGCCCAATATCAGATTTTCCAAAGGTGTCTGTCAATCTTGCATCCTAGGAAAACACCCTGAGCATAAGTATGGGAGATCCAAAAATGAGAGAACCTCTGCACCATTGGAGCTTATTCACACTGACATATCAGGTCCATTTCCTCATGAGTCTTTGAACCATGCCAAGTACATCCTCACTTTCATAGATGACTTTAGCAGGTACTGTTGGATTTATTTCATCAAGCTAAAATCTGAAGTTTTTGGTCTGTTCAAACTATTCAAAGCCTCAGTTGAGAACCAGTTGGGTAGGCATATAAAAATTATCAGATCTGATAATGGTGGTGAATATGTGAAATCAGAGTTTCAACAATTTTGTGCCTCTTCATGCATTTAAATGCAACACACAGTTCCATATACACCTCAGCAGAATGGGGTTGCTGAGAGGAAAAACAGGTCTCTTAAGGAGATGGACATGTATGCTTGAGGCAAAGTCATTGTCTCCCAAGCTATGGGATGAGGCAATAAATTGTGCCACATATATTCAGAACAGAGTGCCACACAAAGCTCTCAAAGGTATCACTCCTTTCGAGGCTTGGACAGGGCACGAACCTGATATGTCTCATTTCAGGATTTTTGGCTCAAAGGCTTGGGCTAGGATTCCACTTGAGAAGAGGAGGGTTATGCAGCCCCAAAGCCAACCATGTCTTTTTGTTGGTTATTTAGAGGACTCCAAAGGGCATAAGTTACTGAACATGAGCACTCAAAAAGCCTTCATAGAAAGGAGTGTTTAGTTTGAAGAAGATCCCTCTCAGAGTGCCGAAATTGGAGAACCATCTTCACCACCACCTGAAGAAGTAAGTGATGCTCCTATTGAAATTTTTGATTCTGATATTTCTGATGATGAGGACCATTTTATTGCAGATGCTAATTCACCAACAAAGCCTAAATGGGCTACTAAGACTTTGCAAGCAGCAGGTGAACTAGTGGGCAATCCTTAGGACACAAGGAGGACTAGATCACAATTTGAGACTGCTCTCAATGTGAATGACCCCTACCTTTTTGAGAAATGTTATATGATGGTGGATTCTGATCCTCAGACATATGAGGAAGCCTCACATGACCCAAGATGGCAGGTTGCCATGGATGAGGAGTTTCAGTCATTACAGAAGAATGAAACATGGGAGCTAGTCAAGCTCCCCGTAGGCAGAAAATTGGTAAGGTGTAAGTGGATCTACAAAACAAAATGTGCAGTTGATGGTACAAAAGTGAAATATAAGGCTAGGCTGGTAGCAAACGGCTTCTCCCAAGTCCAAGGCCTTGACTACAATGAGACTTTGCACCAGTTGCATAGAAGGATTCGATAAGACTAGTTTTGGCAATTTCTGCATCCAAGCGCTGGGAAGTGCACCATATGGATGTCAAGAGTGCATTCCTCCATGGGGATCCTGAGGAGGAGATTTATATGCAGCAGCCAAAAGGGTATACATCAGATCCTAACTATGTGTGCAGGTTGAAGAAGTCCTTATATGGGCTTAAGCAAGCCCCTAGGGCTTGGTATGCCAAAATGGACAACTTTATCTTGTCACAATCTTATGTTCGATGCAAATTTGATCCTAATGTTTATATGAAGTTGATTGATGGTTCAATAATGATTATAGTGCTGTATGTTGATGATTTGCTAATCACAGGTAGCTCTACTGATCAAATAGTTTCATTGAAGACTGCTTTGCATCAAGCTTTTTCCATGAGTGACTTGGGAATTCTTAAGCAGTTTTTGGGGCTTGAGATTTCTCAAACAGAGAATGGAACAAAGGTATCTCAGTCCAAATATGCATCTGATCTGTTAAAGAAGTTCAAGATGGCTGATTGCAAGCCTTCAAAGACTCCATTCCTTTCAGGAGTTAGAATGGAAGAAGCAGAATATACACCCTTGGTTGACAACACCTTGTATAGGCAGCTTGTTGGCAACTTGCTATATACTTGACTCACACTTGACTTGATGTTGCTTATGCTGTGAGTGTGGCATCAAGATACATGGAGCAGCCACATGAGCTCCATTGGAGGGCTGTAAAAAGAATTTTGCACTATGTGTAGGGCACCAAGACTGATGGGATTCACTATGTTGCAGATTCTAGCCTAGATCTTCTTGGCTTCACTGATTCAGATGGGACTGGTGATAGCCTTGACAGGAAATCCACATCTGGATTTATATTCATGCTTGGAGGTGGTCCAGTTTGTTGGTCTAGCAAGAAATAGAGTGCCATTGCACTATCTTCAGCAGAGGTCGAGTACAGAGGAGCAGTGAATGCTACTACTCAGTGTGTATGGTGTTAATTTTTCATCAAGTTAGGGTTATATGCAGAAGAATAACAATTCAATATATTTTAATGCAAAAAATACATGTAATAAACAATTACCAACATTGAATATGAAATAGTTCAGTAGTAATCTCTAACATAGCATAATTTTCATCACTTTCAACTTCATACCTTTAACACTATCAGATAGGTCATTGTGTTAAAGTAATTTTAACACTACCAGGTAGATCACTGTGTTAAAGTAATCTTCAGTAACATGTAATAAAATAAACAAGATATAGTTGAAGATACTTACCTGTGTGTGAAACCCTTCCTGTAAGAATGCTCAGAAGAGTTACTTTCAGAAAAGACTGTGCCTCAGAGAGGCCAGTCAACTCTAGGAACTAGTTGACCCTACAAGAGGGTGAGTACAAACTAGAGAGAGAGAAATAACTGGGGTTGAGAAGGTCAATGGCAGTCAAGCACAATACAGAACTCAGCATAAATAAAGTCATAAAAATTATAAACTTCAACACAGTCTTAGCACAAGAGAAGTGATTCTCAGCACACCACAACTGATCACAAGTGATCAAGGTCAAGTATAAACAACCAGATCTGTCAACAAACAAAACTTAGTAAAACCAATCTAAATCAAGGTAGGTCTTAACAAATAGATTTGAGCAAATAAGACTCAACATCAACACTCAGTCCAAGCTATCCATACAAGCTGAAGCCCAATCAACAAACAGATCAAGACCAAGGAGACTCACGGCCTCCACAAGTGAGCACACAGCAGGGTTATCCAGACCTTAGACCTTCACAACTGAGATGGACAGCGCTCTAAGGCTCACGGCTGAGTCATGCAAGGGATAAACGAATCACCATAAGCAGATCAGACTCCTCAATCATTAAATCAGACCTCTCATCAACCAGGATGAAACCCAAACAGACTTCACATAGTAGATCAAACTAGAAAGAGTAGATCAGATTTCTCCTCAGCCGGGTTGGGCACCACAGCAGCAAATTGGTCCTTTCAGCAATATATCAGACCTTAGCAAAACTTCAATAAGCAGACCGAAATCATCACAAGGAGCAGAAACGGACTAGGGCAACAGATCTGAAAAAGATAAACTCCAGCAGGTGTAAGGTCAGCAGCAGAGCTGAAAATAAATCGTTAAGATAAATTTGTGAGAGGAGAAGAGACTCCAATAAATAGGATTATGATCTTAGAAAATGATCATTAAATTTAATCCTTTAAAATTGGGTTCCATAGAGTTAGGAAGTTATTATAAAAAATAAAAAATTAGGAAGTTATTAAAATAGGGGATGACCACATTAAAAATAAAAAAGTAAACATAAAAAATAAATAAAAGATAAAATAAAAAAAAAATAATAAAAAAAAAATAAAAAAAAAATAAAAAATAAAAAATATAAACAATGGTCATAAATCAAGAGTAGGGTATAATGTCCCAAAATAAATAACATAGTTGTGGGTACATGACCCATGACCAAGGGTATGCATCAAATGTGGACAAACAACCATAATACCCTATATGACCAAAACATCAACAAGGGTGTATAAATAGATAAAATAAAAATAACTCAAGGTGGGTAAATAACCCCATTAACCATAAGTCAAAGACAAGGTACCCCAAGACCAATAATAACTCAACCAAGGTGGGGAAGGTATAGCCAATCATCTCTCTCTCAAATGTACAAAGGTTCCATATAACCTGAAAGTTCATCATCACTGTATAAGGAAGGGTTCACACGGATGATGTGATCATGTGTTCCTCTATATTGCTCCTAAGGTCAAATGTCAGTGGGTTCATCAAGGGGTGGCCAGTCCCTTGAGAAGACCAAGTAACTCATCCATCTCAAAGACCTAGGAGAAGAGGACATCACACATCATAATCTTGGTAACTGACCAAGTGCCTCCATTCTCAAGGAATGGCTCTCAACCCAAGGTTGAGCTTCAGTCCTAGACTGAGTCATGTTGATTAACCTTTGGTCCATGACCAGGTCCTCCATTCTCCCAGAGAATGGTCCTCAGCCTCAAGCTGAGCTTTCAGTCCCAGACTGAATGTTGATCAACCTTCTGCAGGACCTACTTGGTCCTTGACCAAGAATCTGCCTGGTTCTAGACCAGGATGTCCCTGTCTCAACCTGCAGGATCTGCTTGGTCCTCGTGACCAAGAAACTGTCTGGTCCCAGACCAGAATACCCTAGAGACAAATAGGGGCCCTAGCCACATGCTAGGGACTTTGCCATGGCATCAACCTGCTTGGTCCTCGACCAAGAACCCCAGGAGACAACTGGGGTCCCTAGGGTACCTTCTAGGGTCTTACTCATTACTCTGCCTGGTTATCTTGACCAGGAACCCTAGTTAACTGACTAGGGTACCATTCTCTTTGGAAATGGGTCTTGCAGCTGCGCTAAAAATCAACATATGGTTGCAGGGGATTCTTTCAGATTTTGAGATTGCCTTTAGTACTCCTACTATCATCTTTTGTGACAACCAGAGTGCTATAAGGGTCTCAAGTGATTCAGTACAGAGACAGAGGACCAAGCATATTGAGATACATATGCACTACATCAGAGGACTAGTGCATGACCAGATCATTGATTTGCAGTATTGCCCAACAGGTGAGCAAACTGCAGAAATCTTCACCAAAGCTTTTACTGAGAAGACATTCAACTATTTTAGATCACTGCTTGGGATGGATGAGCATGTGGTGGAGTGAAGGATTGATCAACAATCTTTCAATTTTGATATGTCAATTTCTTGAGGGAAGGTTTTTCCCATGAGGCTTTCCTTCTTTCCTTGTTTTGTGGACCGGCAATATTGTACAGGGTGACCAAGTCTTGCTACTGGGCCCTTAGTATTTCTATTTTTTGATATTTAGAACATAAAGTCAGATTTATGGGGGGGTGTTGGAATATTAAATCCTCCTATCTATGTCATTTAAATACATTGGTAGCATTAATTAATCATCTTATGATTAATTCCTATGTATTAGACTAGATAATTTCCATTTGAGCCATTGTGTGGACCACAATGCAACTTTGGGGGGACCACAAGACTTCCAAGTGTGGACCACAAGCTTCCTAAACCACTTGGATGCATTTCTAAAAGATTCTGGATAAGATTATGGTGGAAAAGGTGCCCCACTGATTGTTACTGCTTTTTACCCTAGGGGGAAAAGCTAGTCAACTAGGGAAACTTGTTTTTGGGACCACACATCCTTTATGATGTTCCTTCTTTCCATTTTTGGGATTTGACATTGTTTTTCATCACACATCAGCTACAGGTCACTAATTCAGAAATTCGTGACCCTTTGGAGTGACTTGGAGAACACACTTGCCACCTAGGGGCGATTTGCATAGTTTTAGTAAGTCTGATGATATGATGATCCAAATGACATCTTTAGTCATTCAAATCTCTGTTGTAATGTTATATATTGACAGCCTATTACTTTCCAAAGGTTGGCTGATGTATTTTATTCATGAGAGTTAATACAATTTGTATTATTTGTGAGTAATTTTCTGTGTTCTTGACTAGTTGTGTGAGATCTTTGTGAGAGTGTAATTTCTTGATCAGATCTTAGTGTGAACTAAATTTCACACCAACAACTGTGAAGCTTGCATTTCTTGTGCTTAGTTGCAAAACCATGTATTGACCTGTTTCCTGTGATTAAATGCAAGCATGGTTTTAAAAACCGAACAACTCGGAACCGGAATTGGTCGAGTTGATTGATTTAACCTTTAGCAACATTGAACTGGTAGAAAACTCGACCCAATGGTTAGTTCGATACGGAATCGACAGAGTCGTTGTCTGACTTGACCGGTTCAGTATCGAACTGACTTGAACTGCTCGAGTCCGTAAAAAATCGGTTGGTTTGGTCTCTATACAACTCTTGCCACAATGAAATTGAAGTGAGTAATATTAAATGGTAATGTTAAGTTCTTAAAGTAAAAGTGATATTTCCTTTATCTTTCATTCTCATTCCTTTTACTTAAAATTTTTAACATTACCATTAATTGTTTCAGGATGTTTGAGAGTGGTTCCAACTAATGTTGCTGAAGCGTCCCCCCCCACGGTCCGACAAGGAAAAACGCGCTCCAAGCGTGAGCGTTGCCGAAGCGTCCCTGGGAGCGAGCTCCCGAATTCCGGAACCGCGCTTCTCCTTGAATTTTCGCCCTCCTTGCCGCTGTGTGATTCGTCAACGCTCTCGAGTGCTCCGAATTCCTTGCTCCACGCTTCGCCATCGCTTCTTCCCTTGCTTTCGCCGCGCTCCCCGATCGCTCCCACTCACGGGTTGATGCTCCCCGAAAACTGACAGAAAAGTCACATTTTTTATGTTTTTTTTTGTTGTTTTCTAGCTTTTTGGGTGGGGCCTAGGGCATTTTTAGGGTTAGAGAGGGGAGATAAAGCACAATCTCTCCCTCTTCTTCCTCATTGTTAAATCTTTGAGTTGGAGTGGAGAGGGAAGGAGCTCTTGGTGTCATTCTCATAGGCATGTGAATGAAGAAGATGATAGTGGTCATTCTCATAGTGACCCAGACTACCCAATGAATGAAGGAGAGGAGGGTGGTGAAGGGGATGATAATGAAGCTGATAGTGGCAAAGCTTCATTAACCCCCTTGTGGAGGTATGTCACAAAACTTGAGGAGGGTAGAGGTGGTGGAACCACTAAGTTTTTATGCCCACATGGTTGTCGTTTAGGAAAACCTTATAGCGGTTCATACACCCGTGTGAGAAGGCATCTTTGTGGGGTATTAGACAGTGATGATAACAAAGGGTCCTGTTATCACATATATGGTAGCCGGGCTACCATACATTATTTTTCTCATTCCAGTACACTATTCAGCCAGTTCCCTTGCATTTGAGATGCCGAGATGAGCATTTATATTGGATCACTATCAGATTGTGGACAGCAGTTATATTCCCCATGCCATGACTGAGTTTCAGGACACTCAGAGAGATGCCCGATATAGCCATTATGCCATTGGTACAGAGCAGACAGTAGTGCCCAGAGTTACAGCAGCAGTCTCAGAGGACAGATGATGGTACAGGTTGATGAGCTTTCAGGTATATGACTCAGCAGGTATACTATTGTGTTATGGTTAGATTGCTTTTATACTTATTCTTATAGCATGTCTTAGCACTTAGTGTCATGATCTGGCGATCATATAGATATTTGGACCTGGTTGACCTATTATATATATATATTACTGTCCCTACTCAGACTTAGAAGTTCATTATTCATACTCATTGGTACATACCCTCCTTAGGGAGAATAGAGGTGATCATTACACCATACTCTGGCTTGCTAGTGTTGGCTCCATCATTTCATTGTCTTCATCCATCCATGGCCTACCTTTTAGATTATTACCTTGATTTGCTACTTGACTAGTGACATGGAGGACCTTTCCCCACTGTAGCCTCTGTACTGGATAAGCTTCCCTGTTTTATTGTGTCTCGGCTCTGAGTTGGTGACAAAACTTACCTATGGTGAGTTGGAGTTCCTTGAGGATTCCCCCTAGTCACTAAAGTTGTGTTGGCTAAACCTGAAACTTTTAGTGCTGCCATCAATACAAAATCTGGAAAAATCAAATGCTATATCTTGTATATGAAAGAAATGCCAAATGAAAATGGCCATGAAAAATAAAATGTTATATCTTTTGGAAAAATAAATACCTAGGTAAACAAGCTGTCCATGACACACCTAGAAGTGCTCAGGTAAACAAGTGCCTTAAAAACACACCTGCAGCAGAAAGCCTAAAAATAAATGTAAATCTATGCAATGTGTTTGTAAACACACATAGATCAAGGCTATGGAAAACTCAGGCCCAAAAAGCAATGGAACTTAAATGTTATATCTAAACAATTGCTGGCCTTGCTTGTATTATGGATTGTGCGCATCTGTGAAGGTGAATAAACCCTCTTTAAACAACTCATCCATTTGTGAGACACCGCCATTCCCTGTGTTATTGCTCATTCAGTATATACTATGGTGTGTATTCCCTTTCCCTTGCCAAAGTGTCACAAAGTCAAGTTAGTCAAGTCATCCCTTAGCCTAGCCATTTATTTCAGCCTTCACCCTTCACTAGCAAATTGATCACAACTATGAAGTGAGTATGATCCTGAAAGTCTAGTCTGAGTAATAATAATAACTAACGACACTATATATTTGGATTTAGATCGCCAGTCATGATTACTCTGTGTTATAGAAGCTATTTGAATAAATTGTAAAGCATGTATTAACCTTGACACCTTGCAGCAGCTATGGATGATAGTCTGAGTTGTATTTGGCCTTGGTTAGACCTAGTTTGACCATGGAGGACCATGGGACATGAGATGTTGGACCTTATGATGATATGGATAGATGATATATGGTCCATGTACACATACAGGATGATTCTATGCAGCAGCTACAGGGTTATGATGATGATTCTGGGGTTACAGCAGTGTTTGTATATGTACAGCGCATTATTATTGGCCCTGTTCCGGTATATTGGATATTTATTTTGATCATGCAGAGACTCATATGGTGTATGAGTACACATCTTGGATAGATTTGGACCTTCTGAGTCCAATGGGACAGTTTGTTTTCAGTTCCGGGCACTTACAGTGATGATTGAGCCTCAGTAGGCTGTCCCAGTGCATTTTTGGTCTGTTGGAGGCCCTGTCGGAGCAGAGATGACTTTTATCCGGTTGACCTAGGGCGCTGATGATGGAGGGGGTGGTCCAGCCACTTGTTTTTACCATATTACCCCCCTCCCGGACACATTGGCACCCTCACCTTGACAGCGCCATCTCTCCAGGAGGCAGTTTGGGCAGTTTCACGTTTCCCGAGGCATTTCAGGATTGGTAGAAATGGCTATTGAGGAAATCGATTTGGGCTACTGAGGCAAAGTTATGGCATGGGATGATCAGTGATGATAGATCGGGACCTTCCACACCTCCTCCTGCAGTTTCAGCTTCATCGGGGCCCGCATCCATCACTTATGGCACTTTCTGTGGATTTTTGGGGTCTTTTGAGGACCACGACTTCACCTTGGAGGACCACGATTTGGTACTTTCATGATTATTTATTGGTTATTGTGCCATGGGGATTGACCAAGGAGGGATAAAATTACCCCTTGGACCCACCATGAGCCTCTTATGATATTTTGTCATCATGATTTGGTGGGATTCCCCTCTCCTAGGGCGACTTTGTCCACTTATGTTATATTTTATGTGTGATCCATGTATTATGTTGTTGAGCTCATCTCAACCATTGATTAGACATTTGTATCTTTTAATCTTAGCCACTCATTCAAAAAGTGGTTAGGGTTTTGGTGCCTCTCCTTCCTATTTAAAGGAGAGAGCCTCTCATTGTAAATGGTCTTTGGCTCTTGGATTATTGGTATAGAAAAATGTTCTTGTGGAAATTCTTGTGGTCTCCTTTGCATCTGGTGTTCTTAGATGGTGATTGGAAAGTCTATTGCAACCTAGCATTTGGAAATTGTGGTAAGATCTATCTTTGTTTGGAAATCATTGTTTGTCTACAGGAGGGCGACTTCAACAAGGGCGATTTTGCAAGGCTTCTTCAAATCGACTTTCTTGGCATTCGCTTGTATCAGGGGGTTATCATTAGTATCATTGTGATCTATGCTATCTTTCTGTTACTTCTTTTGTGGCATTAGTCTTATCTCTTGATGCATCAAATCTGATATTGTTGACGTTTGTTGTGCAGGAGAGAGGGCGCATTGGCTTCTTGGACTAAATCGATTTGCATAGAGACTACCTCAAAGCTTCCAAATTGATCGGGATTGCATAGATCATCATCATCAAGGCACCTACAAGGTTATCCAGGTAAGATCCACAGGTTTGTTTCTCTTTCCTTTATCCAATCCATTGACATAATTCATAAATTGTTAAAACCCTAAATACTTCAAAACCCCCATTTTACATTTTGTCAGATCTACCAAGATCTAGTGGGTTGTTGGGCATGATATTGAAAACCCACCTCTATAGCATCTACGGCATCCCGGATCTATAGTTTGGTGTGGATTGGCTCCCGTTTGATCCCTCTCCCAAGCCAACCTAGCTTCTCCCAAGGAAGGCGCACTTCACCATTTGAGCAGGTTGACCTAGATCTAAGCGATGGGTGTTTGAGATTTCACTTGTTTTGACATCTACACATCAAATAACATACACCCAGGTTGTCCCTTTCTTGAAAATCACCTTGTGGGCCCCATTCCGCATTTCAAGGGATTTAATCCCCATTTTGGACCACTTGGAACACTAAAACTCAGATCTACAAAGATCTAACCGGTGGATTGCCACAAAATTATAGATCCATATCCCTACTTGACTGATCTACTCGGATCTAAAGTTTGGATGCTATCCGACATGATTTGACCCACCTAAACCCCGATTCAAGCCTCCTTAGGGAAAGTCGCACCACCTTGGAGAAGTGAGTTCACTCACTTCGAGGAACTGGGTACTTGAGATTTTTGCAGATCCGGATTCAGAATAATTCAAAACCTAGGTCTAGACTGTCACTTTGTCAAATCTTGCCTTGGGGATTGCATTCCTTGTTTTTAGGGATTGTGGTCCACTTGGGTCAAACCTAGATCTAGACACATTTATCCATCAAGGCCTATACTGTCCACTTATCTCATGTTGTAGGAGTCTTAAACCATAAAGTCAACCCTACTTTGACTCCACTTCCCAATTCCCAAGGCACTGGTTTATCTCCAAGTCAACCCACTCTCCTAGATTGTTGGATTGACTTGTGGTTTGACTTTTGCATGGTGAACTATACCTTTGAAGACATCATGGACTATGGTCAAGATTGTCTCATGTACTAGTTAGCCCCAGTCTGACCCCTAAACAACCCTGCATTGGACACGGTTCCCAAGGCAGTGAATCTTTTGACATTGACCTAGTACACTAGCCCTAGATCTCACTTTAAACATTGCAAGTCACTTTCACTTCAACTATGAACCAAAGCTATACCTATTGAACCCCTCACTTGGCTTGTGACTTCAACCTATAAGGTCTAGGATAAACCATACACCTAACTTCACTTAGAAATACCCTGATTTGGTGTCTTGGTTTTGATCTCTCCTGTCGGGAGTAGATCGGGTCTCCCCCTTTGTTGTCTGGGCTAGATAACATAAAGTGAAGGTTGCCTCGACTGGCGTGACAACCATATACATTGGAGGTCGAGGTGATCGTGGTTGCACCTTTCAAGTTGCCCTTCCCTATTGCCATCCATGACTGGATCCTTCCATAGGGGTAACTACAGTTTAGGTGATAACATTTTGGCGCCGTTGCCGGGGAGGCAATAGCTTGCCCTAGTCCTTCCCGCATATACAAACGACACATATCTTGGTAGAAGAGTTAAATCTACCTGGCGACTCCCAATCGTGACTCCGCTGAGGAGCGAACTCATTTACATCCCTATAAACAGATCTTATCGTTATCTAGAACCCATGGGGTGTATCATTTTGTTTTCAAGTTCTTAAATTTAAAAATAAATATAAAAATATAAAAAAATATAAAATAAAATTATTATCCATGGCTGCTTCTGAGCGACCTAGAACTTTCGGTCGTTTAAAAGCCTTTGACTTCTCTAAAATTTATGGGGCACCTCATCCTATGCCAAACAATTTTAATCAAAGATTACCTCGTTTCAATGGAAGCGATGGTGTTTCAATTATAAATCATTTGTATGATCTTTGGTATTATATGGATAGTTTGGGAACAACCGAGGAGGATGTTCTAATGAGGGCCTTGGGTTCATCGCTAGAGGGAAATGCTCGGATGTGGTTTGATTATCTAGCACCGGGATCCATCACCGGGTATGACATGTTCCAACAGTTGCTAGTAAGTCAATGGAAAGAAACAATTGGTGAATCTATGGAAGGGCAATCAGACGATGAATGTATTGATGAAAATCAACTTGATGAAGATGATGAATATTACGATAATGAGTTAGCTAACGATTGTTCTTATCAAACTAATTCCTCTTCTCTTGAACCAATTGAGTCCCATGATGAGGTAATGTATGACACTGAGCAAATTTCAACCCCTCAGGATTATTGCCTTAATATTGACATAAGAGGGGAACTTATGAGAATTTTATCATCATTACCTGAAGAAGTTTCAGATGAAGAGGATGATTCCAATGATTTCCATCAAGAAGCATCCATGGTTGAGTCTTCCATTAGTGAATCTTTTGAAAATATTGTTGAGATCCCTTTTCATAATCCTTGTGTAATTGATGATTTTTCTTACCATGACACTGAAGAAGAAAGTAGGGACAACAACCAAGTTTCTTTAGAAGCCAATGATCATCCTGTTTTTAAAGATCAATTTTATGAAAATGTTCAAATGGTTGTTAATCAATTGGTCAATGCTATTCCTGATAAATTATCGTCATATGAATTTAGTGATGAATCAATTGAAGAGAAGTCTCATGATGATGGGTTGGTGAATCAAACTAATCAAGAGTGTTCCTTAATCAAATCCTCAAATCAATATCTTAATGTTTATGGGAAGCTCGGAAATAATCCTTCACTTAACTCATCCAATGGTTATAATTTTTCCAATTCAATTTTTATTATGGATTGTTTTTTTCAATTGTTGGGGTGGGGTGCTCGCAATAAGTTCTGTCCTTTTTCTAAAAAAATTGGGTCAATAAATTTTCAATCCGCCCCCCCATCTAATTTTTCTAAGTCTACTTTGAATTTGGGGTTTGGTAAATCTTTGAATGTTGAAATTTTCAAACCAGAGTCTAGGTATTGTCGCATAAATGGAGATACAGAGTTTTCTTTTCCCTTTCAGTTATCTTTAACAAATAACATTTTTAAATCTTCTTGGTGGCTGGAAGGGGTATATGAAGATCAATTTCATCGATTTTCCATCCTTAAACAACAAGTGGGGCTAATCTCAATCTTAATTTTATTCCACAATTTATCCCTACTTGGTTTATGCATCATTCCTGGAGCTCTCAGAATTAAATATCATGGTCAGGTAGATGAGGAAAGCCTTTTGAAACAAGGGGAGTTAAATTTGTTATCACATCTTTTTCATCCATATATTTTGAATAATAACTTGCACAATTTTTATGACCCTATCAATTCTTGGATGGAGGAGGTTTGCAGTAATCAGTCTTTCCCTTTGCATAATTTCATTTTGCACCATTCAACTCCTTTCTCAATTTTTGAACAAGTCAGGAAAGTTGTGCTATCTATTTCATTAATCCTTAATCTAGCCTTGACTCGTTCTTTAAGCAAAAATCAAAGAAGAATTATTAACTTATTTGATGAATGGTTGCACTGGATTTATGATTTTACCTAACATTTGTGATGAGTGGTTAGATTAGGGTAGGTAGGAAACCAAATAAGCCTACTTAGGCAGTAGTTAGTCTTTTTCAGCCATTGAGTCTGGCACCTTTTTAGTCTCTAAGCTCCTTTGTAAGCTCCTAGTTTAACCGAGTACCTGTCACTTTTTCTTTTCCTGCACAATAAAACTCAAATTTTGCAAATTATGTTAATTTACTTTCTGCATTTATATTTTATGCATTTATATTTCTGACATAGAGTAGATTTTATTTCAGTTGATTTTATTATTTTTCCCACACATGCGGCATGAGGTATTTTCTTTAGATGTTTGTGAATGCAGAAAATAGGTTGCAAGAATAAAAGCTGGAAATAAAATGGTAGAGTGCTGGATCGTGGATTCGAGTAGCAGAGTTCGAGGACCAGAGATTCTGAATTTAGCACTGAAAGCCATTGCGTTGGATGTGGCATGGATTGACAACCTTATTGAGGATGCACGCCATATCCGTAACTTTGTACAAAACCACACAAATGCCCTCACCATCTACAAACAGTACACACAGCTTTCATTGCTGAAGATTGCAGATACTCAGTTTGCTTCCTCATTCATCATGCTCAAGAGGTTGAGGGAGGTCAAAACCGCTCTTGGGTCCATGGTGATTTCAGAGTTTTGGGCCTTTTGGAGAAAGACGGATCAGGCTGCTTCACAAAAGGTGAAGGACTTGGTGTTAAATGATGGTTGGTGGGACACGGTGGATCTTACTATTAAGATCATGGAGCCAATCATTTCTTTGTTGCGGTATGCAGACACGGACCAACCCATCCTAGCAGAGGTTTATGAGGGGTGGGATTCCATGATTGAGTCCATGAGATCCATTGTCATGGAGAATGAGTGTCCCGAGTATGGGACATCGGCATAGAACTTATGGACCATTATTCGGGATATTCTTATCTCCAGGTGGGATAAGAATTGCACACCTTTGCATTGCTTGGCCCACTCCTTGAACCCCAAGTTCTACACTTAGGAGTGGCTCACTGGTGGATCGGGGGCCTCACACAGAGTCCCTCCTCACATGGATGCAGAGATTGCAAATGGGAGGAAGATAGCACTTAGACGGCTATTTCAAGATAGAGACATGCTTGAGGAGGTGGAGGATGGCTTTGTAGATTTTTCCACTGGCACTGGGAGATTTGGAGGCTATGATGTGCTTAGAGATAGGGAGGGTAAGAAACCCTATGCTTGGTGGGCAACTCATGGGGCAACATCCCCTATTCTACAGAAGTTAGCCTTCAGGGTCATCTCTCAAGTTACATCATCCTCTTGTTGTGAGAGGAATTGGAGCACATATGGGAACTTGTACAGTGTGAAGAAGAGCAAGCTTGAGCAGTGCAAGGCAGAGTCGATGGTGTATGTGCACTCCAACCTTCGTCTTATTTAAAGGAAGAGGGAGGAGTGGGTGAAGGGAAAGACAAAGATGTGGGATGTCTTTCCTGATGATATGGGTTTGGACAGCAGTATTGAGTTGGCATTAGCCAACATGGATCTTAATGATCCAGTGCTAGAGCTGGTCACTTTTGATGATAGTGATCGTACAGAGGGGTCATCCTCCACAGTAGCAGATGCAGATCGTCAGATGGGCAGAGAGGAGGAGGAGGAGGAGGAGGATGAGGATCAAGGCAGTGGCAGTGGCAGTGATGAGTATGTTGATTCAGGCATGGAGGAGGACTACTGACATATGGGATTCTCCCATCTTGATCCACCCCTTTTTGTATTTACTATTAGTCTATTTGGCATTTGCTAGTGGCGCAGTGCCCAGTGGCATTTCGACATATATGTATACATTTTGATTTTGATGACTTAATGAGAAATATGGTTCCGACATGCATCTGTGTCTCATTGTGATTTGTGAATGACAAATGTGTTGTGAATCGTGATTTGTGAATGACAAATGTGTAATCATTAATGTGTTTTTATTCTAATTTGAAATTTCTATTGAATATTTGTAAATGTTCTAGTTTCTAAATATTTTTGGATCTATATGTCTATATTTTTAAATTTTAATATATTTAAAAATATATATATATATATATATATATATATGTATATAAAACGTATCCTACGTGTCCTGATTTCGGGGGTCATCGTGTCCGTGTCGGACTCTCGTATTTTCGTGTCCTACGTGTCACGTGTCCCCGTGTCAGGTGACTTAGCACTAGTACACCACAGCTACAAACTATGGAAATGAGGGTGCTTTCACAGGTGGTGAACACTTCTTCAGCAAAGAGGTGTTGGAGCACATA
This sequence comes from Larix kaempferi, assembly GCA_027924585.1. Classification (NCBI taxonomy): domain Eukaryota; kingdom Viridiplantae; phylum Streptophyta; class Pinopsida; order Pinales; family Pinaceae; genus Larix; species Larix kaempferi. The sequence continues at coordinate 23,838,895 of BSBM01000217.1, forward strand.
CAGTTTCATCCACAATGTCAAAAGAAACAGGTTGATTGTACAACGAGCAGAGACCTTGGTCTATGTGCATTACAACTTGCGATTGTTGTTGCATTACTGTGAGGATCCAACTATAGAAAAACCGAATAAGATGTGGGACTACAATCCAGAGGAGGACAACTTGGAGGATGGAGCATTGGTTTTGGAGGAGTTGGAGAATGCTCTTTTGGATGAGGGTGAGCGTGCTGAGATGCCACCTCCATCCAGTGCGAGGTCCCATGGATAGGGCCCCTTCACTAGCAGTCCAGCAGTACCTGCATTAGAAGGACCTTCACAATCACACTCAGTTACACATGCTTCATTTTCACTACCACCACGCGTACCCTCACGAGGCAGTCGTGGTGGTGGAAAGAGGAACTAGGAGAAATAGATTGTTTTTGCATTTTACTAGATAGGATTTAAATCATAACTCAGTTTAGTGTTCTGAACTTTTGAGACCTTTTAGTCTTCGTATTTCAGTTTAATTATCATTCTGGTACTTATAAGTTATGCTTCATGGCACATGCAGATAGCCAATTTTTGTAAACAAAACTATTTGGTACTTAATGATGTACTTCCATAAGTTAATGATGTACTTCCCTATTATATGGTTCTAAAGGTTGTATGTTTGTAATTGATAGAATCTAGATGGTTGGTATTGTATTTGTAATTTTGTAAAATGTATTTCAATTCATAACTTTGTAATTGTTAACAACTAGATGGTTGATGTTTGAATGATTAGTAATTAGTGTACTACCGTACTACGTAGTATGGATGTAATCATGGATAATGGAATCATGAATTATGGAATTTAGATGGCATTTCATATATTGGAAGTAGCACAAACATACATGTTTCATAAATTTTGCATCTAGTTTGGCATTCTACATGTTTTTTTGAATATATATATATATATATATATATATATATATATATATATATATATATATATGCTCTCAAGACGCTTCGCTCCCAACCATTTTTTGAAAAATGCGCCCCCGCGCTCCCGCTTCCCGCTTCCGCTCCCGCTTCGCTCCCACGCTTTGGCAACCCTGGTAGGTCATGAGAAAGACCTCCCTCTTTCATTGCATCCTAGTAGGAGATGCAAGGAACGGAAGTCTTGATTGTTTTGCCAAGAATGAATCCCAAACAAACCGGTTTGCAAGCAATCAAACATCTTGCTAGAGAATTTGTAGCAGAAAAATTGGAGTTATCGATTGAGATAAATAAAGATGCTGCAAAAGAAAATAAAATCTTTTGATGCTTCAACAATGGTAGAAGATGATATAATTCAAGAGCATTTACAGAAGTTGAATGGACTTGAAAAGCAAATAAGAGCATTTACAGAAGTTCATCACAGGTGACGATTGTCTAACCAAGAGCATTAGCCATGTAATTTGGCATTGAAAAATTGATGCAAGAGCATCCCTAGTTAGTTGGTAGCTTGCATCACCTAAAAAGATGTGAATTCAGTTTTGCTATTTTGTTGATTTCCATTAGTAGTTTGTAACTTTGTAGTATTTAACAAAGGGTAAAGGGGCCACAATGCAAAGACTGAGACATAAAACTAGTAAGATGTTGGTTAGATTCCACATGGTTTTCGATGATTAGCGATGATGTGGACCTGGTTGACATGGCAAACTATGATCAGCTAGTGTACACCTAGTTAACATGGTAAACTATGATCAACAAACTCCAAGTGGTTCAAGGCTTACGAAAGGAGCATTCAAATTCATTTGAAGTCAACTTTGAGTAGCTCAACAATTGGGAGCTTGGAGTAGCTCAATATGCAAGAACTTGGAATTGCTTGGGTGAGAGCTCGAAGTTTTAGCTTGGGAGCTTTGATGGTTTGGTAGCATGGGTTGGTTGTCTTGGGGAGGGAGATTGACGTTGGTAAAATCAGTTCTTGAAGCAATTCCATTCTATTGGCATTCATTGGCTCACATTCTTAAGGGGGTTATTGAGAAGATAAAAAAAATCTGTTTTAACTTCTCATGGCAAGGGAAGGCAGGGAAGGGAGGTATTCACTGGACAAATTGCAGGTATTTAGCAAAACCTAAGGGAGGAGGATGAGGCATCGAGAACATTCATCATTTTGGTATGGCGTTGGCGGTTAAAAATATTTGGAATATGATCACTAAGGAAAGCTTGTGGAAAAATCTGATCCTCAACAAGTATATTTCTCTATATCATTGCTAGGATGGATACGAAGAGAGCATAGAAATGTAAACAACTGCTCAAATCATTGGAAAGCATTTTCTGGGGCCTTTCTTGTCATCAGAAGGTACTTAGCATAGAAGGTGTGTGATGGAGCTTCTGTTAGAGTTGGGCTGGATGCGGTGATGGGATGTGGCCCACATATCTTTCTTCCTCCTGATTTAATAATGATTCTTTCAGGATCAAGATTTGTAACATCTGAATCAGTTTGTGGATGTGGAGGCTACCGGTGTTTGGAGGCATGGCTGGAAGTCTATACAGGTCCTTGGTTTAAATGATGACTGGGCAGCAGTTTGAAACTCTTATCTAGCAGAGTTAAATAGGTCCCACATGAGACTCAGAGATGAATCTGATTGATTGGTTTTAGTTGGAAATAAAATAGTTGGAGTATACACAACTAAGTTGGGATATGAGACGATCCAGCCTGTGGAAAAAATGTTCCTAGTTGGTGGTGGTCTTGCATTTGGAAGGTAAAACCGTAAAAGTGCCTTTGAAGAACAAGGTTTTTACGTGGCTGGCTTTATGAAACGAAGTTTTAACATGGGATCAAATCCATAAAAGGAAAAAACAAGGTCTGGGATTCTGTGTATGCTATAGGCGAGATGAGGAGTCTTCTTTATACCTATTTGTTTAATGCCCATTAGTAGACAGGTATGGCAGGATATTTGTCACTAGCTTAAATGCAGAAACATTTGGGTTGGTAATAGTATTGATAAATGTTTGCACCCTTGGTTTCTTCAGCTTGATTTGAACTTTAAAAATGTTTAGAGCACTTCCCTTTCTAGTTATGTGAGGGTGTGGTTCGCTCAAAATGCTTTGATTCTTCGAAGAATAACAGGTCAAAACCTTTCAAATACATGCACAGGTTGTCTCTCTGTTCAATTTTTGCAAAGAAGAGTACAAAACAAAATTGGCAAGGCAGATCGGAGGTCTCTTGCTAGTTAAGAATAAGAGGTGGCGGGTTTTTGATGGTGCTTGTCAAGGCCCTTATAAAATCTGTGGCATTGGGGGGATTTTATTTACTGATGATACTCACTATATCACCTTTAAAGCAAATTTGGATAAAGGAACAAACAACTATGTGGAACTGATGGCACTAAGGACACTACTCCAGTTGGCTATTGAATTTCATGTTAACCCTAAGTATGTCTTCGGAGATTCTACCTTGGTCATTAGGTGGGCACTTCATCTCAAGGATATTGTTGTGCATATTGAAATCATCTAGTATATTCATATTTTCAGGGAACTAAACCAACATGTCAATACTTTGTCAAAAGAGGGACTAAACTTCAAGCTGGGATCTTGGTTCTGGTGGAGACCCAAGCAGGTTTCAAGTTTTCAACAGGAAACCGGAAGAACTTTATAAAACTTTTCCTGATGATGAATTGGATTTTTGTTTCTTTGGACTGGAAGACTGTAATATTCTTATGAAAAGGACATTGTAGTTTAAGTCATTATAGGACTGTTAAAAGTGAAGTTTTTGACAATTTTTGAAACTTACTGGAACAATGATAGTCTAATTATATGTGGCTTATTGAACAATAATTATGAGAAATGGAACATTAATATGTCCATGATCAGTTGTATCATGCATTATGCAATTGAAGAAGGTGCTTTTATTTCTTTAATCAGAAAAAAGTGATTTTTTCCTGGAAAAGAAAAGCTTGATAGCATGGGAGCATTGGTAGCTTTGGGAAGCAGATTGTCGATGTGAGATAATAGATCTAGGAACATGTTGAGGGTAGAGTTGAATGCCTGCATTTGAGGTTGGCTATGTATTGTTGACAACTGGAGTTATTTTGTTATAAGAATTTGTAGTTGGATACAAAGGCTTTACACTTGTGATGGTATAGATATTTATTTTGGAATATTAACTGAAATGTATTGTTGTGGTTGGTATTGTTTACCTCCTGTTGTGATTATGAGTTTTTGTTAATAGAATAAGGTCTTGTTAAGTCACCTTTGAAATCTGATATTTGTGATGGATGCAATGTTTTTCTGTATGTTTTCAATTAGCTTGCTAATTGCTATGCATTATGCGATAGGGAGCCTGCTGTTGCACGTAATGGTATTAGAATGAAAATAAACTGTGGTGAGGACAGTGCTAGCAACGAATGTGTCAGGTAGAGTTGTTGGAGGAAAACACAACACAAACAAAATAAGTATTTGGTAGAGTTGTCTAAGGAAGAGAAAAATCCATCATGGTGATTGGGTAGATGTTGTCTAAATTTGTAAAGAAGATTGCAAGCAAGTAAGAAGAATATGACACAAAAAGGAAGCATATGAGTTAGAAGAGGTAGAGGAAGACCTCATGTTGATGAGAATGGTGTTGTAGAAATGTTGTGAAAGGTGTTGATGGAGTCGGAAACCCAAGGGACAACCCAACAGAAAGGAATGATTGGACATGTGAATGCTTAGAGTGAAGATGGATGGGAATGAAAGTTTTTTGAAGAAGAGCGAGAAGAGAGGAGGATGATGGAAGCAAATATAAGCTTGGAAGGAAAGTGACAGGTAATACTCTTATGTATTTTGGGAGTTTGAATCCAAATGAATTAATTGGATGGATTGGGGATATGCAACAATAATTTGAAAACAAGCAGGTTGAAGATTCTAGCCAGTGAAGTTTGCATGCACACGATTGAGAGGAGATGCATCAGGATGGGGAGAAGATATAAAAATGGATAGATGAAGAAGTGGAAAGGACAAGATGAAGACATGGGGCAAGATAGCTATAAATTGCAAGGTAAGTATATAACTTCAGGTTACTTTCCAAATATGCGTGGAAGGATTAAAACAAAAGGTGAAATCTGTAGAAGAGTATGTTGTTGAATTTTGTAGAGCAACCGTTAGAGTTGGTTTTGTAAAGGAGGATGAAGAGAAGGCTGCTACATTTGTGAAGGGCCTTAATTTGTCAATTTAGATAGAAGTTAGCATGATGGACATGCATTCCATTAGTGAGGCTTATAGTTTACCCTTAAAGGTGGAAATGAAGTTGTTAAGAAAATGACATAATGAGAAAAATAGAGGCATTGAAGGTGAAGAGCAACTTTGTGAAAGACAAGATGGTGAGAGTAGCAAGTTGGAAATAGGAACAACAAAAGTAGATCCCTATAATGAAAAGCATGAGTAGGAAGAGATTGTGATTCACTATGTGTTAAGGTGGATCATGCAATTGAATGCATGCCTATAGAAATGGAGGAGACATGTGATTAAGGGCTTGCTAGAGGAAGTGAAGGAAGATATTAAAACATTGTGTGTGCTGGAAAATCTTTAGCAAAGTGAAACAAATGAAGAGGCCTTATTGGAGAAGGTGCATGACGGAAGTTTTTATCCCCTTAATGCTTTTGTTGTTGATTTGTGTGTAGGAGAAGAAGATAAGGTGAATGTGTTCGAAGTTGAATATGAAGACTAGGGAGTCAATAAACAAAGAAATCCAAGCATATCCTTCAAGAGGATGAGGAGATGGACAAATTACAGGCCAAGGTCATGGCAATTTGGTTGTGTGCAGGGATGGAAGGAGCGAGCAATGAAGGTATTGTTAGATTGGAGAACAATAGCCAAGAAATTGTGATTATGTAACATTTCAACAAGCTCAAGAGATGGTTTTGAAACTTGAAAGAGATTATGTGGTAGAAGATTACATTGATTTGGTTCAACATTGGGTAAGCGATGAAGACTTTGTGATTAATTTGCAAAATTTGTTCCAGATGATGAATGAAGAACGCTATGGTGAAGTGTCATTGCTAGGGTCTGTTGCCGCCAAATTTGCACCTAGGTGAGAAAAATCTCAATCCACTCGACGCAGCCTTGGGGGCAAGCTCATGTTGGGTGCAACTATCACCACAACACTCAACCCATTTGTTTAGGTCAACTCCTAAACAAAGCCAAGGGAAGTAGACCCTAATAAAATAAACTAAGGTTGTTTAAATAATAGGAGTTAGTGTAATTACAACCATAGTTTTAAAAATCAGAATCGAACTCGGAGTCAGTCAAGGGTCAACTTGGACTTGGAATCAGAATCGATAATGAATCGGCCATAAATTGGTCGATTTGAATTTAATGGCTCGATTTACCAAAAAATACATAAATTATTTATATTTTAAAGAAAAACAAAATTTTCAAGATTTTAATCCATGATTCCAAAGCATTAGAGACAAAATATCCAAAGTCTGCTCACGTATATACCATATAAGAGTGAATATATCAAAATTGCACAAAGTGTATTGTGCAATACATATCTAGGAGACTGGGACTGGAACAAAATACATACTCTATGAGGCCTATAGGCTATATGGCTTGTAAAGTCCAAAAAACAACATGCTACATAGTCAACTGTCATACATCATCAACTACATATTACATAGTCCACTGTCCCCATAGCTGTCCCTCACTCACATAGTGACATTGTTTGCAAATTGCTACTGTTGCAGTGCCGCTCCATAATGAGAATAGGAAATAGGTGTAGGGAAATAGAGGGGGGGTAGGGAGGGGCGGGTTCATTAAGTAGATTTAGGCCCTAGGGTCAGCTTAGGTCAAGAAAAAACAAAGCAAAAAACAATTTTTTTGTGTTTTTCAAGTCTGAAGACCCCACATCACTGAGAGTAAAAAATCGATCGATCTGATCGGTTTGGTACTGAACCGATCGATTTGGTGTTCGAATCGGTTGGTTCGGACCTCGGTACCAAATCGGTCGACCAAACCAATTTCTTGACCGATTCAGATTGGTTTGCCTTGAACTCGGTCAAGGCCGATTTTGAAACCGATTTCACTGATTTTTAAAACTATGATTACAACAAGCCGCTTATGAAATAAAGCATGTAAAGCAAATCTAATCTATGATATAGCAATGGCACAAGAGCTTAGATTAGCAACTTCATAAGCATACAAGATTCCTTGCAAGTAAGATTATCAAAAAAGACCAATGCCTAAAATAAAATAGAACTATGCTACAAAGATAATTGATGAAAATAAAGCTTAGATTTGAAATATCAAGAAAATTGTGTATATGAAACTTTGTACTACGAGGACTGCTTGTATGCTTTTACTTGAAATATGTTGAATGAAATAAATGCATTAATGCTTTGTAGTTTCTTTAGATGATTTAAAAGCCTAGCCTAGATTGTTGGTTTTGACATAAAGGATGGACAAAAAGTAGAAAAGTCTAACTAAGAAAAGTAAAGTGGTTAGTTTCTAATCTAGAAACGTAAAGACGATTAGTAATTAGTCCTAAGCTAGATTGTTAATCTAGTGAAATGAAGTCTAATTGTTGAGTGATGTACGGATTGATAAATTAAATCTTAATCTAGCTAGTCTAAGTTACTGAAAGGAAATGCAAAAGGGAAATAACTAGACAATGACAAGGCTAGTGGTGATAACTACTTTTCTTGTAAGTTAAAATGCCCTTTAAGGACCCTTCAAGAAATGCTTGTTGGTTTGTGATTCGGGATAGCAGACAAGCTTACAATTAAGAAAGAAAGAGGTCAAAAAATAGAAAGAGAAATGCCTGGAAGATGGGTTGTTTGACCGCCCTTCTTCCCAAGACTAAGCTGCCACTTGTAGGCTGTCTAATGGTTGTACAAACATGCACTTTGTTAGCAAAATCAGTGAGCATGAATCATGAAAAATGCAAGGGAGGACTTATGGGACAACTTGCAAGTGTTCTTAGTTGAGATACCTGCACTTATAGATGATCTTTAGTGGTTTAAAACATTCAGATTTGTATGTAATTTAGGAAAAATCTGAACTATGAATGACTAAATTTGGCATGCGAGTTCAAAACTCTTAAATTGAAAGGTTAATGAGAGATTGATGATATGCAATCTATTTAATATGATTTTCTTTTCTGTGCAATAGATTGAAACAAGTAAGTAAATGGAAAGAGTTCTCTTTTTAAATTTGGAAGCTTGAAAAAAGAGAAAGAGAAGTACCAGCAAGAATGGCAATGGGGTCACCAAGGAACAACTAAGAGAGCCTTGTTCGAAAGATCATCGAAGAAAAGAGGTTGCGCTAGACTAGCCTCAATCCTCTCGATGAATAAGGGACCTTCAATCAAAGAAACAACTGTAAAGGAGATTGGATCTTTGCTTCTTTCCTCTCCTGGGTGTAATCTACATGCAAGGGGTTAATATAGCACAATCCAACATGGTAAAGATACTAAAAGTAACCACCTTACAAGTAAACTAGCATTGAGATTTTATTAAGCATATACTTACATTAACCTCGTCCAATTGGGTAGTAAAACTCTTTTAATGGCCTATCAAAGAGAGAAAATAATTCACAATTGTAAAAGAAACATATTAACTTAGAAGCACAAGACAAGTTGGCATCTACACATCAAGAATCTACTCTGCATGTGACCTCCAGAGTCTTTCTTTATTCAACAAATAATACTCTCAAGGAGAAATTGCAATGGCCTCAAAGCCTCAAGCATCAACCCACCAAGAAAAGAGGGGGGGTGCTCTTGCTAGCAAAATGAGAGGAGGCCCCCCTCCAAGTCTCATTTTTCATGCATGAGCTTAAGCGCCACCTCTAGGAGCTAACTCGAGCTCAAGGCGCCACCTCTAGAGTTAACTAGGAGCTCATGTGCCACCTTTGGGGACCAGTAGGGGACATCCCAACCACAACTGAAGCAAATTGGAGCTCAATGTGATACCTCTGCAATTAACTCCTAGACTAGGAAGTGCATCCACCTAAAAGGGAATATTCCCTTTCACCTACCTCTATAAATCATGGAATTTTGTCTCTAGAGTGCAAAAATTAGGGGATTTTGTCTAGAGAAGGTCTGCTAGGCCTCATGAAGGGAAATTAAAGGGGTTTATATTAGGTGTTTGACACCCCCTTTAATCATTTTAATACAATTTTACAACATTTAACCCCCCAAGGGACCCAAAGTGACATCTAAACAAGAAAAACATGGTGACACAATGTAGATTACAAGGATCTATAGTTATCTAAGTAAAAAACACTCCAGAGCATTGTTTACTATAAATGTCATAGTTGGGTTAGCCCTTTTACACATGCAATATAGGTGTCATGTTACTTTACAATCATCATCTTTTGACCATGGCCAAAAGAGATGCAGAATATGAAGAAAAAGAAGAAGAGGAGGAGGAGGAGGAGTGCTTTGGATAAGCCTTGGAATTGCAAGTCTTCTGGTCTTTGTCATCATCTGTCTTTGTAACAATCTCTGTGCAAAACTGAGTGGTAACAGGGTCCAAGGAGGTAGAACACATTCAGTGGTGTATATGAAAAGTAAACCTAAAGAAGAAAATCACATTAACAAGGATGGCAACCAAGAAATTGGATTAGATAGGGGAGATGTACAATGGGTGCACCAAGTGTTTATGATAATGCAAGAAGATATGGAGAATGTCTTGCAACAGGTTACTAAGATAATGATGAAGGCAAACAATGAAGAGTTTGTAGTGTGGAGCACAGGATTGATGAATTCCAATAAACCAATTGTTTTAGTGATTGAGAGTCCAAAAAATAAGAATACGGAACCCAATTGCGAAATGCAAAATACTATAGTAATGCATGTAGTACTATAGTATGGAGCGGAAGAAAGAATGAAACCATTATTGAATACATTCAAGCAATGGATGTGAAGGTGAAAGAGCAACAAGTGCTTGTCAATTGATTTGTCAAACAACCCTGTGAATAGGATGCTTACAAATTTATTCACTAGGGGAGTTTAATGCAGGAGCATCCCTGGGCAGTTGGCAATCTTGCATCACCCAAAAAGATGTGAATTCAGTTTTTCAATTTTGTTGACTGCAATGCTGAAGCCAAGGCATAAATACAAGAGGCTGTTAGATTTCACATGGCAAGCAATGAGTATTAGTGATGTGAACTTAGTTGACATGGTCAACTATGATCAACTAGTGACAATGTAGACCTAGTTCACATGGTAAACTATGAATAATGAACTCTAAGAGTTTCAAAGCCTATAAAATGAGCATTTGAATTCATTTGAAGGCAGCTTTGGTTAGCTCGACAGTTGGGAGTTTAGAGTAGCTCAATAGTTGGGAGCTTGGGATAGCTCAAGGGGGAGCTCGATGTATTAGCTTGGGAGGTTTGATAGCTCGATAGCATGGGAACATTGGTGACTTTGGAAACAGATTACAGATCTGAGATAAGTTGATAACAAATCCAGGAACAGGTTGAGAGTAGAGATGAATCCCTGCGTTTGAGGTTGGCTATCTATTGTTGACACTTGTTGACATTCGGATTTTCCTGGTTTATTTTGCTATAAGAATTTGTAGTTGGATACAAGTGCTTCAAGCCTGTGATGGTATTGGTATTGACTCTAGAGTATTAACTGAAATACATTTTTGTGGTTGGCACTGTTTACCTCTTGCTAAGGTTATTTTTCAATTGAATAAGATTCAGTGAAGTTGCTTTTGAAATTTTATAATTTCAATGGATACTGTCTTTTTCTGTATGTTTCCAATTGTCTTGCTGTGCACTCTGAGATAGGGAGCCTGCAGCAGCATAAAAAATATTCTATACAACAAGGTTAAAATAATTTGAAGTTCCCTAGTTGATTCACATCACTACGAGTTCCTTCGACAATCTTCATGTTGTGTCAAGCATTGTTACTAGTCAGTGCATTGTTACTAGTCAGTCATTTAGTGCATTTCAGCAATTTACAAGCTATTGATAATTTGAAATGAAGAATGCTATGGGAAATGACATTGATTGTTGACCGTTAGTTGCACTTGTTGAAAACTATGAGGTCCAACAAGAAGCAATTCTGGGAAATATGAAGTAGGTTGTGGCTGATTATCCAATCCAATGGAGGACATAGATTTGTCTTGATTGGAACCATAGGCCCATATCACCTGTTTGGTTCAATCTAGGTTGTAGCCAAAGTATTGACTCCAAAACTCGAGCAATCCAGTACAAAGAACTATTGGATAAAGCTCCATACGTGCAAATTTCTAGAAAACAATTTTAGATAGGGAAAAAGGATGGTGATGGGCTATCCCATTTGCTTCAAAAATATCCTTTCACTAGTTGAGCAGCAACAAATATTGGAGATCCGTACTACACATGAAGAAAAGCATCGATTACTGGAAAAGGAGATCAATTAAGGTGGAAGAAATGTCCCAGCCAGTGAGTACCTTAGTCGCGAAGGGTAAGTTATCAAAGCGCCAAAAGGCTGTGGACTTCAATTATCAATGGAGTGTCTTGAGAGTTATTTTTGGGTCCATTATGTTGTGTGACCAGTGGAGATGATTGAACAATGGCTGCACTCCAACCATCCTGGTTTCAACTCTTTAGTCACTGGAAGTACCCAAGAATTTGATATTGTAAGTATTGTTACTTCCGTTGATCGAGTTCAAAATACGAGAGAATGCATTATTGATGTTCTTTATAAAAGCATAAAAGATAAACTTCCATTGAGTTGGATTTGTTTGTTGTGATTTAGAGATTTAAAGTTGTCGACGAGACGTTAACAATATCCGTCGCTTAAAAAATCAGACAGTGCTATATTAATTTGTCGTTGTGAAATTGCACTTTGCATCATGTATAAGCAATCAATCAAATTTTGGGCAGGAAGCATGACCATTAATATTTCCCCAATTCAATTTGTTGTTTTATGTTGATGGATAAGGATATGGGACATTTCCCCACCGGTAAATAAATGAAATTTGATTATAGTTTAAACTGATTGAGGAAATTGCAAGGGCTTACATTGATGTTGATTTATTTGCAATACTAGCTTAAAGTGGTCCTAGTGATCTCTCGCACATATATATGGCTAGCTATCTTTTTGACTGGATTAATTTGGTCTTCCTTTGAGGATATCAATGTTAATCCCATTTTAATGTGAAGTTTTTACATGCACAAATTGTAATGACTGGGTGTATGCCCCACTCCATCAAGCTGTCTCCATTAATTATTTCAAAATTCAAAAAATCAGATGCGCAGAGAGAAGAATGTAAATAAGAGCAAACTGAATGCTTGTTGTAATGCTCGAACACAGGTAATCAGGTTCTATTTCTGGATTTATCAGCAGATCCTGCTTTATTTGAAGGCCCGAAGCGTGACACTCAGGTATTATCACAGTCAATCACATGACTTCATGCACTTTGTCCCAAAGCTCATCAATTAAACCACAGCTTTTATATATATGTGTGCGGGCGTTTTGATTCACAGGGAATATTTTTGTTCTATTAATGTAACTGAAATGCTACTTATATAGCCAATCTTGTCATTTATTTACTGGAATGCTTTATTTACTTGATATGGCCAATCTTGTTCTTTATTTACTGGAATGCTTTTCTAGATATGTTTTCATTGAGTAACATACAAAACAACATTCCTTTGAATTCCAGGCCGAAACGTATCGAAAGATGTTGAATGTAACTCAGGGAAACTGGGAAGGAAGGTACGCCAAAAAAACAAAGAAAGGAGTTGGTTAAGTTGGAATAGTGATTTTCGAAGTTGCTGAAAGTTTTTTGTTCTTTCTGCTTTTACAATGCTTGTGTTGGCAGTTATCCTAAAACCAATACCTTATGGCTACACTATCTAGCAGATACTCTCCTCACCAAGAAAGCATTTGTGAGTTTATCCTTATATGCTACATATTCTCTCTCTCTCTCTTACATATTACATACAATGCAATGATTTTGAGTGGTGTTGTTAAAGGCCAATTTGTGCAATTGGTATGTATGTACTAAGACGGAATTTTTTGAGTGTGGCAGAGGTGTTCTCCCAAAGATAAACGAACCCTACAGGCCTTCAGGAAACGGTTACTTTTGTATGACTCGGCAGAAGCAGCACTCTCTGATAGCTTTTTCCATGGAATGTGGGTGGGTTCAGAAGAAGTGATTAATTGAGAATTCAATCTGCAATGACTTAAATGGCATTAACCTTATTCGATAAACTATCACAGAAGTTTTCCCTTGATCTTTTCCTCTAGCACAAGGAAAGAAAATACAGTGATCTCTTGTATTTGGAATCTATTTTCATATTTTCTCCTTTTTTACCTCTTCCAGATTTCTAAATGCTTTTAAAGTTCTCTTCCAGATTTCTAAATGCCGTTAGAATTCTTTTGTATATCATCTGTACAATATGCTTGCTGTGTCCAAGTTACGGCGCCAGTTAACTTGGTGGAAGTGCCATACTTCTGCAAGATTGCAAAGTAACCAAGTGCTTTACAGTTGCACATATTGCAAAGTTAGTGTAGATATATTTTTGATCTGTCTTTCCAAAATATCTTTGGAGGAATGTGTGAATCTTAATATTGCAATGGTTTTTATCTATAACTTGTTAGAACGAGTCTATGGTCTACAAAATAACAATTAGAGCTCAATATATGGTCTAAAAGTATCCAAACTCCATATAAACACAATAAAATTCATTATATTATTTCATCATGGGAGTAGTCTTTAAATGCTTCACCTCGAGATATATAAGGTTAAACATATTTTCGCCATAAGAGGGAATATGTTTCTCTTTATTATTTAAGTTATATAACATCATTTATAAATATATTTAAAAGGTTGGTGATGCTCATTTCATTATCGATCAAGCTGTCACATATTTGCATCATAATAGAGAATATGCTCTCTTTTTACTATGTAAAAAAAATTAATTTTCTGTAATAATATCAAAAACGTGTTTTGTTTATATTAAAATTTGTTACATATTTGCATCATAATAGAGAATATGCTCTCTTTTTACTATGTAAAAAAATTTAATTTTATGTAATAATACCAAAAAAGTGTTTTATTTATATTAAAATTTCACTGCATAACAATATACTGTTTTTTTTCAGAGTCAAACATTTCCTTTGGCTCTAACAATGTCACTGTCTTGTACTTTTCCAGGCTTACTTCATTGGTAGTGTTATATGTTACAATAGTCATCGTTTCCAAGGTATCTACTTTTTGTTTTCTATAACATATAATCAAGTTTAATTCAATTTATTGATATATATGCAGAACCAAAAAATTCAGGAGTTAAGATGCCACATTGTGTTTTACAACGATACACTCAAGCACATATATATCAATGCTACATGAACATCGCTATGCCATAAGGAGTATCTAGGTACATCATTTACTAACATTGGGCAGAAAGAACTATTAAACCCTTAATAGGTTAAAAGAAACCTCGCTAGTGTTTCATGCCTTTTAAAAGATAATCTCTGCTATGAAGCATCAATGATATTGCATTACACGTGTGGATCCTTGTCTTTTCCATTATGCAATTACATTGTCATAACCTATCTACAACAATCTATCTTCAATGAAGTGTAAAGCTTTCTACCTAACAATTACAAAGCTTATCTCTCCATTGTGCATTTCAATCACATTGGTAGCCCTCTCAAATATGACAATAACACAACCAATTATTAACAACTATTAGCAAACAATGATAACACCACTAACTCTAAAAATTGTCCCATTCATGTTTCATGAGTCGTTTTTCTTTACAACCTTGAACTCCACTTCATTTCTTCTTGTAACTTGCAAACTTGTTTCCCACATGAGGAACTAAAACACCATTGATTTGATCGCCTAGGAGGGATCAAAGGATAAAATACCAAAGAACTAAACACCTATGGTATGCTTTGGACAAATTTAAGGAAACATATAATGGTCCAACAATAGAAATAGGGAAGTTCTCTCTTTTTATTAATTGCAATGAAATTTCCAAGATCTTGATTAGGGATGAACATCTTGTGCACAAGTATCATATTACTTAATGCTCCAAAATCTTCTAACCTCATTGAGCCTCAATGGTATTATAATTTATAGTGGAGAGGTTTTGTTAAAATTGGTAACAATTATATTGATTCAACTTTCCATCGTTATTGGTTGGTGCAATGAAACCCAAACAACTCTTTACCTAACAAAAGGTTCAGTGTTGCCATGTATCCAAGTTGGTGCATCTTGGTTGGGGAAGATCGGTGTTGATCATTCTTCCTCCCATTGGAAAGAAATGGACTCCATTGCTTTAGGGCATAATTGATGAAATTGAACACTCAAATGTTCAAGGGTCTACCATTTAGCTTAATGTAGACATTGCTTGGCTTGACCAATGACTAGAGGCTTGTTTTCATGTTGAGTCCTCTCCAGTTGTTGATTAATAATTTGATTAGTGTGTTATGGATCCAAATTTGTAGGCATTGAAACTTTAGGTTATGATTCAAACATTGGTGACATCGGGGCTTTTGTAGATCAACATTGAAGATTGAATGCATTCCAAAATAAGGTAGTAGATCAAGTTGGAAAGCATTATTCCTCAATGCCGTGACAATGGAGTAAGGACCATATCAAAGAGACTTGATCTTTTGATGAGGACAATTAAACTTTTCCTTCTATAGTTGTAAGCCAAAATTGGTCACTTACTTGGAAAGAGTGAGGCACTCTATGCACATTGTGTCTTTATTTGCACTTATGTTGTTGGCATTGCAAGATACATTGCACTTGTTTGTGGATGTGCTAAATTTTGTTTATCAAGATGGTGGCCTTATCTTGTTCTTTAGCAATACGAGGAGCAAAGGATGTCGAAACTTGTAAGAATGAGACATCTACAAGGATGGATGGAAACCGACAAATTTGGAAAAGACTATGTTTGATGGAACTATGCTAGGTTTTGTTATAAGCATATTGAATGAAAGGTATGTTTTCATCCCAAGTGTGGGGGTGCATATGATTATATATACACAACAGATAAATTAAGGTTAAGACACATGAAAATATGAACCCAAAATCCGACAGCATATAAGTCCGATTTTCGACATCACGCTGTGGACAATCCGACAAGCCTCTCCTTTTTTAAACGTCGGTTGACCTTCGACGGATATCCAACAACAATACGGTCTCATTGGATATTTGACATGACAATGTCGAATATCCGACCACACCTCTTTTAATATACACGTCGGATATTTGACACATACAGGTCAGATATTCAACTATAATTCTTTCAATATACACGTCGGGTATTCGACCACAATTTCTTTCTGGAAGGTTGAATATCCGACCACACGACCGTCGGATATCCGACCCACATTACTTTACAGAAGGTCGGATATCCGACCACATGGCCGTCAGTTATCCGACCCATATTACTTTATAGATCGTTGGATATCTGACCCATATTACTTTATAGGAGGTTGGATATCCAACCCATATTACTTTATACGCCATCAGATATCCGACACATATACCCACAAATAAAAGACAAAGTCCGACGACATTTGCCGTCAGTGGTATGGCAATTTCGTCGGATTCTTTGGAAGGGCCGTCGGATATCCGACCACTATGGGGAATTTAAAAAAAAAGTACTAGTTCTATGTAGATTTTAGATTTTAGTTTTTTAAAATAGTTCTGGCCGCATGTTCTATGTAGATTTTGCTACACAAGAAACTGTTCATGTGTCACAATTTGAAGAGAATTTCAGTAGCGCACCCTCCTTCAATGTTTTGTGTAAGCATAGAAATAAACAATTTACCATCTCTTTTTTCATTCATGTGGCAAGTTGCAAATTTTGAAAAGTAATCTGATCTCAGATTTCAATTCAGCCATGTCTCAATGCTAATCTATTCTGTGGAGCTGCTGCCGTTAAAAAACTCGGTCTAAAACAGGACAATAATTACCCATTTGGGCTGAAGGGAAGACCATTTGTAAGTTGGCCTAGCACACCTTTAGGGGGGTTTCTTTACACACATCTGATTTGATTGGGCTAGTTTTGCTGGTGGTAATCACTATAAGTCCCTTTGACCTATTTTGGTCTTTGTTAAACATTAATATAAACTTCAACTTATCTTTCAACTTCTAGTGCTTGTTGCCTTTGGAGGTTTAACGAATGGATACGAAAATGTTCCTTGCAGTACTGTTACACCTAAATCTCGTCATCATGAGACCCATGACCACTCAATGCCTTTATCCTTGAAGTCTTCCTGATCAAATGAGCAGCTAGAGCAAGTTGTTGACCTTTGTCCACAATTTCTAGTTGGTCCAAAGTAGGTTGTCTTCTAGCTAGGAGCACCCAACTAGGTTAGGCGCAAACTGCCTTCATGTAGATTGCGTCGGTGGCTCAGGTTGCCTTTGTGCAGCCTGTGCTTTCCCTCTCAGGCCCAAGTTTCCCTCATGCAGCTTGCGCCGAAGTTGGTTAGATTGGATAAAGGTGGATTTCGAGCGAATTCTAGAAGTTGGATGAGGTGGATCTCTATCCCTAACTTGTAGGTAAGCTGTCCTACGGTTCCCTAACCTCAATGAAGGATCCCTTAATCCTCTCCCCATGATCCTCAACCTACTTTATCCACTTGGTCTTATAAATACAAAGCTCCTCTCCATTCCAAAGGGAGGAAGTCTATAGCACTTACATGTTAGTGGAATTAACCTAGGTGATCCCTATCCATCTCTTGGGAGGCATGCATTTCCTTTGGAAGCATTGGCTTGGCTTGTTGGAGGAAGATTGCAGTGTTAAGGCTTGGGTTGTAATCATCACTCTACTATGTATCTCCCACTCATTTACAGTAGTATAATCTCTTTCCATGAATGTCTTTGTGTTCAATGATATTTAGAGCTCACTTCCTTAACTGTTTGCTTAGGTCAGTTAGTGTTTAGATGTACTTTTACTGTTTGTTTTGTCTCTATGTGCTTTGACAGGTCTTGCAGCTACAGATCTGATGACCATGAAGCTTGGAGCGACAAAGAGGAGAAAGATCTACGAATCTGAAGGTAAGGCATCTAATTGCCTTGATCTCTAATTTGATCTAGGAAAGTAGTTTTACATTCTGTTCTCATTTGTTCTAGATCCACCTGGACTAGGGAGATCATGCTTGCATCCGCTCGAGTAGATTGTTTGATAAAAAATCTGGCGACCATACTGGGGAATACTTTGTTTTGATTTCAAGTTGAATGTGTTATTCTTTGATTTCTTAATGAGCCATTGCTTTGCCTCCTGAGCCTTTTTTCACCATCATATTTTCTTCTTGAAGAGTTTGCTGACCTTCTCTGAGTCTGTTTGAATCATTATCAATCCATTTACTTGTTCATTATTTGGATCTTTTTTATTTTTTGCATTGGTTTATTCGCCCGACGCACTTGGGTAGTGAATCCAGTGTGCCTGTCCATCCTGAGCGCAATCTGCCTTTGAGCATCCTGCGCCATCGACGCTTTTTCTGATCGGACAGTTTGCGCCACCGACGCTTTACACTTGTATACAGTCTGCACCATGTGCTCTATGCCTAACCACAACCTGCGCCGGTTTTTCAAGCATGGTGCTTGGTCTATCCACTCTCCAAAATTTGATTTTGGCTTGATCCACAGACTTCTCTGTGTTGTACTTTCTAGTTAGAGACCTCTTTTTTCAACATTGTTTGTGTTTGGTTTGCTTTTGTTGCTTTTTGGGTCCTTTTGGTCAAGTAAGAGCTTAGTAGTGGTGGGCAATTTCAATCCCCCACAGTCATCTGTTCCATCTTGTATTCCCTGACCACCTCACCGGATCTATTTAGCATGCTAGATCCGCTTCCAAACCATTTTTGAGCTTAGTCATTAAGTGTTTGCTTGCATTTGATTGTTTTTGAGTCTTTAGATCATTACAGTGCTTGTCATGTTTCTTTGGGAATTTCTGAGTGATTAGAGTGCTGCAAGTAGTCTCTTCTTTTCGTCCATTTACATTTGAAAAGCATTATTATTATCAGATTTTGTCTTGACACATACATTGAAAAATCAAAAGTGCTTCTTTTTTTTTTTCTGTTTTCAAGTTCATTTGAGAATTGTTGTAGAGATTGTTCCGTGCATTGGAATTCATCATTCATTAATCTTTGGAAAGTTTGAAAAAGAAAATTATTTGTTTGTATTTTTCTTGAATTATGAGCCACTCATCTTCTTGAAAGATTCAAGTGAAATCAAATTTTTGCAAAGTAATTCTAAGCTTGAAGAGTCATATGCATTTTTGGTCATGTGCTTTTAGGCTATCATTGTGAAAATTGAAGAGTTAGTGTGCTCTAAGTAGAGATTCTCCTTTTTCATTACTTAGTTCTATTCTAATTGAAAAAGACAAAAAGAAAATACTTTGATTTGGATTTGATGTGGTTGATTTTTATGTTTTGTTCGAAAAATGGAAAATAGTGCTTTCATCATTTTTGGTAGATTTTGAACTTTTGGGAATTTTGTCTTATTGAGAACATTGGAAAAAGAATTTATCCTTCCCTTACATAGATTTCATCAAAAGAAAAAGTGCATGTTCATGCAGTTAGAGTTGCATTATGTTTAAATTTATGTCCTCACCTGATGCATTCATCTAACCGTCCAGATAAAATTTACCGGTACAACTAGGTTAAAATTTACCAGTAACTTGTGTGCTAAGTAAGTGACGTGTTCCGATGTTGTAAAACGTGGCAGCTGTCGTTATTTGCCTGCACTGCATCCCGGGGGCATTGTAGTTCTTCCACGTACCAACCAGTATATCGAAGGCTCTTTCATGTACCTTAGGGTATATCGAAAAGCACTTCACGTACTCAGTAGTATATCGGAAGGCTCTTGTCGTACGGTTGTGCATTAGACAACACCACTACGGATTTGAGCTCCAACGTACCTTGTGTATATAGGGAGACACTCCTAGGATTCTTGAAACCAACCGAGCTAACCATTTGGCCATCTTGGCAGATCAATACACCGAGAACAACACTCGGAGAGCTACTATGCACGTACTATCAGGTAGTCGGGTTATATGGTCAGGGGTACAGTTCTAATCCTCCCTGGTTAGTGCTCTGAAAAATTGGGCCGAGTATAACTGTTGGACCCTGGAGTATATCGCGAGTTGCGAAGCCTTGAAAATATTGTGAGGCTCCATACTTTTGAATCCACACCTATCACATAAGTTTGCTTGTGGCCTTAGTTTGTGTAGATTTTTCTGGATTGCTTTTTCTTTTGTATAGTATACACTTAGGAGAAATTCTGGTTCGGTCATTCTGGCTAAACAACCTTTGAGAAGGTCCCGCAGAATTTTAAACTTACCACCCGAATATCCCCTTAACTCGGAGGTACTTTCGAGGGTAAGCATGGATCCATAAGTTATGGTCGTGTCACCTGAAGAAGAGAACTCTACCATGGATTCGGGAATGAACTTTTCACTCCCTTCTAGTTCACTAATCATTGATCCTCCAAGGTCTGTGACCATGGAACCTTCTACTTCACAAGACACATCCTTCCATCGTTCATTGGAAGGAGAAACCGGGGCTATATATTGGTTAAATCCATCACCAGATGACCTTGTATTCGCAGCATTTGGTCCATCTGCATCCTTTTGGGACACCTCTCTAGGGAAATAATGGGCCCACCTGGATTTACATCCGTAGGCAGAAGCTACCCCTTTTCATTGGGCTCCCCATGCTCAACGCTTAGTTCCAGTATACAAACTCATGGTCCAATTACGCTAATGTGGCGAAGACCTCTGGCGCCAGAGTCTCTCACGACGAAGAGACACCACGAAAATGCCCATGTTCCAATATACCCCAATTCGTTCATTATCTCTTACTTCACCGGAAACATCCATACATAACGTGACCACTTACGAACCTGGTCAACCCTCGTTTCCTGTGAGTACACCTCTTAATCAGGAGACCAGTGCCATACCCCAAGTGACTCAAAATGTTGAAGGACAACAATCCAACACCCCTCCTACTACTACTGGAACATTACCCATCCCCCCCACCCCAAAACTCGCGAGGAGGCTACTCTTTACCTCCTAATTTTATCACGAGTAGTGTTCCTCCAATAGTAAGTAATCATCAACCCATTATGATTCAACCATCAATAAGTGGTCAAAACATTGTTACTTGGGGAAACCCCTGTTCTCTAGCCATAGTACGAGTGGAGGACTCCCATTCGGTTATTCCATTGGCAGCTCCTTACTCGTTGTGGGATCCACCATGGGATTTCATCATGGTGGAGGTCCATCCAACTCAACTCAACCACCATGGAGTCAAGCGTATCTAGGCCATTTTAACCCTGTGTCGGGATAATTCAATCCCGGAAGCGTACTCCACGGGATACCTTATCCTAGAAACCCATACACTCCATGGGGACATTATAACGTTGCACCAATTGGACTCCCACTAGATTTTCCTCATGTCCCACCACCCCCACCATCGTTCGGTCCACCTCCTTCTAGAGGGGGAAAACCTCCACCTTCTGGCAGAGGTGGAGGCCCACCCTATCCCGACGGTGGAGGCCCACCTTACTCCGGCGACGGAGGTGGAGGACCCCCACCTTCCGGCAACGACGGACCCCCACCTTTTGGAAGAGGCCCACCTTATTCTGGAGGCGGAGGACTACCACCTTCTGGCAGAGGAGGCCCACCTTATTCTGGAGGCGGTGGCCCACCTTATTCTAGAGGCAATGACCCACCGTATTCTGGCGGCGGAGGCGGTGGCCCACCCTATTTCGGCGACGGAGGCGGTGGACCCCCTTATTCCAGCGACAGAGGATGATCCCCACCTTCTGGTGGAGGCTCACCTTATTCTGGCGGTGGAGGACCACCTTCCGACGGTGGACCACCCTATTATGGTGGCAGACCTACATATGGTCCTCCCCCCAACCCAGGAGCCACACCCCCTCATGGCCAATTCTCGACGGGAACACCTTATAATCAGTCGATTCAAGGTCCTACTGGTCCATATATGCCATATCAATACTATCCGTATCCGCAGCCGAACCAACAATTGCCATTTTTGGCTACTTTGGACCTACCCGACCTGTCTTGTCTGACCAACTATCCCATCCTACACGGTTATAATTGGCCACCCATTTCGGTCAAGCTACCCTCTGATATTCCCAAATTTGATGGAAAACCCGATGAAGACCCGAAAAACCATGTGATGACCTACCATCTATGGTGCCCATCCAATTCCTTGATGGACGACTCGATCCGTCTAAGGTTGTTTCAAAAGACCCTCACCGGCCCAACTTCCAAGTGGTATATTGAATTACCACCGCACTCGTTCCCTGATTTTCACTCTTTAGCTATGTCCTTCCTGACTCATTTCCAGTTACCCAACCGCTCTGAAACTGGTACAGACTTATTGACTTCTCTTCGTTAGACTACCGCCACTCATATATCCGATCATATCCATGAGTGGCGGAGGAGACAACGTCTCATTAAGGCTCCTATTCCAGACCAATTACTAGTTGACTAGTTTACGAAGTCTCTTTTACCCACTGTAGCTAGAGATGTAGCTATGGGAGGAGCCATCACCGAGGAACATGCTATCATTCATTCCCACTAATTAGACCTCATCTACGCTCAATCAGGCATGTTATATGACATTGTTCCTGACGCACCCCACCCTACATACGATCCTGCAAAACCGCCCAAGGGACGTCAAGCCGACGTCATTATCAGTTCCCTTAACTCCCAACCTTCTACTCAAACCAGTGGATCGTCGAACCACCATGGTTCTTCCCCACCCTCACCATAGGCTGGCAGTAGCACCACAAAGTCACCCACTCCTGCTCCCACCGAGGAGGTGAATTCTCTTCAATCAGCTTCGCCTCAGAAATCCGGTGGCAAGAAGAAGAAAAAAGATAAACCCAAGAAATATTCCAATCAACAGGAGCATAAGAACCCCCCCGAAGACACGAAATAGAAAAGGAAGCTCAAGTATCCTTGTTTACTGTGTGGTGGTGACCATTTCTCCAAAGAGTGTCCCGACTGAGACGAAGTGCAGAAGTTTCTTAAGGGAAACTCCACACCCGTTGTTCTCAATGATCCTTTCCCCACCCAAAATCAACAAATGATTGGTCAACCCTCCCCTTCTCAAGGAGAAACACCATCCACCGCGCATGTTCTCATGATGCGTAGTGAGACGGTTAACCTGAACACACGACCGCGTTCATACGACTCAGTCCCTCCGAAGGAACCCGTCGGAAGTAATACTGAAAAAGCTTCCACCTCTATTCCCAATATTACCATACCACAAGATTCTCTCACCATTGAGAATCCTTTATTAGAGTCAGTGTTGCGTCCGCCTAAGAGCACAATTCGAAAAGTAGTTTTCAATCCTAAAGCTTATGCAGCTCAGAACTATAAGATCGTAGAGGAATTGGTGCAAGCCCCGTGTGCCATGTCGATGCTAGAGGTCTTGTACAATTGTCCCAACCAACGCAAGACTCTTCTCGCTTCCATTGGCGCGGTAGATCCGGATTCCTCGAATACGATCATGTTTAGACTTGATTATTTTAAATCGAGGCTTTCCCATCAGCTGGCATTCCAGGTTTCTATGAAGGTTGCTGGGAAGACAATCCATCGTATTGTACTAGACGAAGGTGCCTCTACCTCGGTCATGTCATTATCTTGTTGGAGAGCCATTGGTTCTCCTGAGTTAAACCGTTCTCCCACTACCTTGAAAGCATTCGATGATTGTGGATTTCAACCCCACGGGCTATTACAAGCCTTGGAAGTAGAGTTGGGGGGTAAGACTGCAACCATTAACATGGAAGTGGTCACCGCTCCTTTGGATTATAATCTCTTACTTGGTCGTAATTGGTTTTATGCCATGACTGCTGTCACATCATCTGTCTTCCGCATTGTGCAATTCCCCTATCAAGGCCAAATTGTCACCGTCGACCAATTGGGCTTCTGTACAGCGGACACCGCTACTCATCTTGGCGATAATTTCCCCTTGCTAGGACAATATTCGCAGCTATATGAGAGCGTGGGGGTCGTCCTCATAAAAGATTCATCTCTTATGGGTGTCTTTCCAACCCCAGATCCCCCTAACCATGTTTCCACGATGAACATGATCTCCTCCATGATTCCATATTTTTCCAACTCTACCGATTAATGGCTTGTACCCGAGGAGGCCACCATGCATTTGATTGGAGACGCTATGCCTCTCTCACTAGTTGAAGCTACTTATGAGGCTATCTAGTCATCCCCTGAGGACCACTTAGTTGTGGCCTCTACATCCAGTTCTCTACAGTGGACGTCATGAGATCCCCTGCTCCGGACCTTTCACTTCGACGAGTCCATTATGTAGATTATGAGCGTGGATGACCCCCTGTGGGAAGACCTCCACCATTGATCGTCTTTCCTACCTCTGTTAGACTATGTGGAGAACAACATTACCACCATTTTTACACCAGATGTCTATCTTTTCCTGCAGTCACCGATCCTCACTTTCCATACGACCACCGACGGAAACTTGGCAAACATCGAGCCCACCATTCCGGTTGACATATCGGTTACCCTTGGTGTCGTGGAACATATTCGTTTAGGCTAGAACTGTTCTCCTGAAGAGATCACCACATACACGGCCTTATTCAAACAATTCCACGACGTGTTCGCTTGGACCTACGAGGAAGCGCCCGAGATAGATCCTGCTATTGTTTCACATGAGATCAAAACCTATCCCGATGCTAAACCAGTCCGCCAAAAGTTACGACCAGTGCACCCTCGAAAAACTGCAGCAATTAAAGCTGAGATTGAAAAGATCTTGAAGGCCGACTTTATCTACCCTGTTCCTTTAATAGAATGGGTCTCCAATGTCGTCCCTGTGGCTAAGAAGCAGGGCACCATCCGAGTCTGTGTCGATTATAGGGATCTGAACAAGGCTTGTCCTAAGGACAACTACCCTACTCCCTTCATCGATCAGATCATTGACAATTGCGTCGAAAGTGTCATTTTCTCATTCATGGATGTCTTTTCCGGTTACAACCAGATTGAGATACACCCGGCCGACCAACATAGGACTGCTTTCATCTTCCTTGGGGTATGTTTGCTTATCGTAAAATCCCTTTTGGTCTTAGAAATGCTGGTGCTACATTCCAGTGGGCCATGTTAGATGATTTTCATGATGTGAAGGACTTTGTGGAGCCCTATCTTGACGATCTCCCTGCTCATTCGCAGCATCGCGAGTTCCACATAGACCATCTGACGACTGTATTCCTCAGATGCAGGCAGTATAACATCCGTCTGAATCCTCACAAGTGTATTTTTTGCGTCGAGTCTGGATGCATCCTAGGTTTTATCGTTTCAAAAGACGGGATCCGCATTGATCCCTTGAAGGTGGAATCCATCGTCGCTTTCCCACGTCCTACTGACATTACAAAACTACAAAGTTTGCAAGGGAAGGAAACTTACCTACGGCGTTTTGTATGTAATTTCGCTCAGAAGAGACAAGGCTATATGCAATTACTGAAGAAGGACGTCCCTTTCATATGGGATGACCAAGCGCAACAATCATTCGACAGTTTGAAACATGCCATTACCTACGCCCCTGTGCTTCAACTGCCGAATTACTATAAGGATTACATCCTTTACCTTGCCGCTTCCTCCACCACGATCGCCATGGTATTGGTCCAGGAAGATGATAACGCCCAAGAACATGTGATCTATTACCTAAGTAAGGGTCTCATTGACTCTGAAACCCATTATTCGCATGTCGAGAAGCTCTCTCTCACGACCGTTATTTTCGTCAAAAAGTTCTGGCACTACATACTGCTCCACACCACTACCATAATCGCCGAATCGAACCCCATGTACCACGTTCTTACATGTCAGGTGCTTGGGGGAAATTATTCACGCTGGATCGTGATACTTCTTGAATTTGATCTCCTCTTTGAGAAGGCCAAGTCAAATAAATCTTTGGTGTTTGTGGAACTCATTTGTGATCTTCCCCGTGTTGATTCAGGATTTGAGCCCAACGATTCTCTTCTATGAGTCATTGTTTCTCATCAGCACGTCAGACCCTTAGTATGAAGATATCACCTTATATCTTCAAACCTAATGGTTCAACCCCCAACTGTCTCGTGACGACCGTCGTCATATTCGCCACCACGCCAAGTATTACTTGATTATTAGCGATACCTTGTATCGTCTTGGTATTGATTCTGTTCTTCGACGTTGTCTGACACACGAGGAGGCTGACCACGTTCTAAATGACTGTCATGCTGGGGCTTGTGGAGGTCATCTCTCTGGGATGTCTAAGGCCCTAAAGATACTACGCATGGGATATTACTGGCCTTTCATCTTCAAAGATTGCATTGAGGCCATTAAGAAGTGTCCCCCATGCCAACACTTTCAGTCAAAAAAGCGCTCCCATCCAGCCCCTTTACACCCGGTTATTTCCATCGTCCTCTTTGCTAAATGGGGCATAGATTTCATGCACTATAAGCCTACCTCGGCCAGGGGGCATGGTTACGTCATAGTAGCCGTGGATTATTTTACTAAATGGGCTGAGGCTATGCCTACATACAATGGAGACGACAAAACCGCTGCACTCTTCATGTTTAATCATGTCATTGCGCATTTCGGAGTTCCAGAAGCCATAGTCACCGATCATGGATCTCACTTTCAAAACCACATGGTAGATGAATTGAGCGCCAGACTGGGTTTTCGCCACGAAAACTCAACCTCTTACTACCCACAGTCCAACGGACAAGTAGAGGCCATCAATAAGGTCTTGAAATCCATGATTCAACAGATGGTGGGTACACACAAATCAAACTGGCATAACATGCTCTTTTATTCACTATGGGCATATCGGACCTCCGTCAAGACTACCATCGGATTCACACCGTTCCAATTAGTATATGGATTGGAGGCAGTCCTACCAATAGAGTGCAAGATTCCATCTCTCAAACTCAGAGTTGAACTTCTCCCGAACACCACTGCCAAGGAAGAACGCTTCCTTCACGTAGCAAAACTCGACGAGACTCACCGCAATGTTGCTCTTTCCAACGAGGCACATAAGAAACGCATCAAAGAATAGTATGATAAGTCGGTTAAACCTCGTATCTTCAACGAGGGTGATTTGGTCCTCACATATGAACAAAGGCATGATAAGACGGGGGCAGGTAAGTTTGAGTCCATGTGGCATGGGCCATACATTGTGAAATGTGTTCTGGAGAAGGAAGCATACGAGCTAGAGGATTACGATGTAATATCTCTAGGAGATCCTCACAATGGGCTCTACTTGAAGAGGTATTATGCCTGAGTTTTTCATGCATAAGTATCTTGTATATACTGTACACGGCGTGTGTTTTGTGTGGCGTGACGCTTTGTTTTAGTGTGCCAAGATCTTGTTTCTCTACTTATACCATGTTTTGTCTGCATGTGCAGATGACAACCTGCTATGGATTCACAGACGGTGTCGGACGACATACCCGTAACCTTGCTTCGGTAGCCTGGGTACTTTATTCCCCTATAGGTGAGCTTATCAGCTCAGGAGGAAATTGTCTAGGATACACAACCAATAACGCCGCAAAATATCATGCAGTAATTGGAGCCCTAACCGATGCTCTTTCCTTGGGTATGAACCACATTGTAATTCATCTCGATTCACAACTAGTGGTTTCTCATCTTAACCGGATCTACTCTATCCGCGACCCCACTCTGCTTCATCTTTTCCGACGAGTTCATCTCCTGGAGAGGTCCTTTGAATCTGTTCAATACCTACACATTCCATGAGACATGAACACTGTTGCCGATTCTATGGCCAATTTCATTCTAGATTGGTACATTACACACACATAAGATATCCATAAGATACAAAAACAGACATGACATGTAAATCATCCATTGTATAAGCAAAAACATGTAAAAAAGATCCCATCAATCACCAATAGAACACGATATGTATAAAAGCCGCCAATAGTGTCTGTATATATGAAATCGATACAAAATACAAAAATGGTAGTGCCGATACAAAATCTGAAGCATGCCAGCTTTCAGTAAGAGTCCTCTCTACAAAATATGAAGCTCATAAGCTTTGAGTATATACATATAAAACATGATCCTAGTCCCTAGGATGCTTATGGTAGCAGATCATGACCCTCGCCACTTTCTGGAGCAATGTGCCAAAACGAAAAGATACCTCGACCGTAAGTCACTG
Organism: Larix kaempferi; assembly: GCA_027924585.1. Classification (NCBI taxonomy): domain Eukaryota; kingdom Viridiplantae; phylum Streptophyta; class Pinopsida; order Pinales; family Pinaceae; genus Larix; species Larix kaempferi. The sequence goes on from BSBM01000217.1 coordinate 23,866,997, forward strand.
GTAGCGATGGGGTAGGTCATGGACACCTGGATCCGGGATATCCAGTGTTAGACTACAAAGGTTATCCTCAACCTTCTCCATATCTTCGATGACATCTCGGGCCACGGGGCCCATCTCTGGCATCACCCCTCTCCGCCTGATAGGAGAGACTCCAACTGGTCACACCGGACCCACATCTAGATGAAACATGTGAAAACCATCAACACTACTCCAAAAAAATCATAAATACATAAAATGAAAAACAAAAGCAGTAGTTGTTCTTACCGATATCACCCCACTGCGCTCCCTCAGGAAGCACCAGGTCAGGGTCCCCTCTGAAGTCCATCCCATCAAACGAGTAGTCCTCCACCAAGAGGATTTGTCCCCTCAGCCATGTGAAGGAACCTGTACCTAAGATAATAATAGGACCCCCGCCACCATGGCGGGCCATCACCTTAGACCACCTGGTCATATGAGGATCTTGAGCATCTTGATCCTCAAGATCTACCTGCGGGCGTAAGTGTGGCACCCATTCCAACATGAATGATATCACCACTGAATCGTAACCAAATTGCTTCAGCGCCCCGCGACGAAATTTGGTCAGCTGACCCCGTAGACTGGTGAGGATCCCCTCACACTAGTTGAATACAGTAGGAGCCATACACTCCTCAACATACATCATCAACGATTTGCTCACCAGATGAGCAGATCGACTACCGGCCACCCTGACGATGGTAAAGAGCACAGTATGAAGAGCTTTGTCTCAGATGTCCTTAATGGGAATCTTCCCACCAGCCATCTGAGTACTCAGAGTGCACCACTAGTCAATCATGTCCTCCATAGTGTGATCGCCCCCTCGTGATCCAGTTAGGGACACAGGGTTTCCTCGTTGGGACAACCCTGTCAGAAAGTAGATGTCCTCGACATCTAAACTCAAAGTGTGCACACCGATATGAATGTGTTGCTGTACCGGATCCCAATATTGGATCAGATGTGACAACAACAGTACTTGGGCCCTCATTCCCGTCACTCGGAAGTATTTGAGAAAACCGCAATTCCTCAATACGGCTATGCATTGGGGGTCATTTTCTGCTTGAGTGTCATCGAGCTTGTGCTCGCGTTCTCGCCACTTGAGGACCATTTTGGTCGATGTAATTCCGTCCAAAAAGCCAATAAAACATCATTAGAAACTTTTCAACCCATCCAAACTGTTTTTTCATGGTTATATTTTGCACATGCTTGGTGGACTTGCGCCGGCGCAACCCATCTTTACATATAGGGCATCGCCGAGGCAAGATGTCAGCTCGGGATTGCACTGGCGCTATCGCGGCGCAATTCCCGAAAGGGGAGATTGAGCCGGCCGCCGAGTGCGATATCTCCCTCCAACCATGTCCAAAACCCAACAAAAATGATAAAAAGAAAAAAATTAAACCGCTGAAAAGTTAAACAGTTGAGTTTAGAGTTACATGTCGCTGACGACACTCGAAATGGTCTATCACAGCTCCCAGAATCGACAAAGGAAAAATGGCTCCAAACGACATTTCTCACCTCTCCAACTTGGTAAAAAACAATAGTAATTGATTTTCACTATTTACCCCATTTTATATAAAAATGAGCATATTCCTTTTTAAATTTATTCCATTGTGGGTTATTTTATTGTAGTTGGAATCATTTATACCCGATTAATCATTTTGACCTAGTTTCCAAGCTTGCAGGTGAAGTTAAGTACCTCATTAATACCGTTTTTCACAATTGTGGTCATTTTGCGCATATTATCAGGTATGAACAACTCGTTGAGAGTCTTTATGTCATTATTTCGGTCATTAAATTCAATTATTAATGACACCGATCTAACTCTTTGTTCTTTCTCGTGCTTGTAAAACGATGGGAATAAGTCACCGAGTTATAGTTATCACTTTTTCGGGCTTGTTAAACTTTCACGAAAAAGGAACCTGATCAGAAAAAATTTGGGGTCTAAAATGGGCCTCCTAAGGAAAATAATAAAAAAATCCACGTCACACTACAAATATGCCATGTCACACTAAGTTAAAGGTGTTATTTAGTGAAGGTCAACCTATAATATCTCATTAATGGTAGTTGACAAGTATGTTGGGTTTGTGTAGAGTTAAGAGATGATGGTTGAAAATAATAATGAAAGGTTTAGATCAAGAAATGATATAGTGGTAAATTTTTTAAATTTATTTTATCATTTATTTAATTTTTTAATAAATGTACCACTACTTCTTTTTATATATTTAATAAAATTTAAAACTAAAACAAAAAAATTATAATGAAAAAATATAATTACAATAATACTAAAAATAAACAATCACTAATTTTCTTTTATATGTCACTACTTCGAAGACTTTTAAAATACAAACCTCACACTAATTAAGATGCTAGTGGAGTAATCTTGAAATAATAGAAGCATTTATATAACTAATCTCTTAAAAATAAAAATAAATAAATTTAAAAAAATGTCATAAATAAAATAAAAATAGGAGAGAGATAAAATAATATTTCGCTATTTTTGAGGTAACTTTCTCCTCCGAACTTGGAATTTGACATTTTTGGTACCATTGGAAAGGTCTCGACGAGACCTTTCCAATTGTTTCCAATGGTCTCGACGAGGCCATTCCAATGGTATCAAAAAAATCAAATTCCAAGTTCGGAGGAGAAAGTTATCACAAAAATAGCGAAATATTATTTTATCTCTCTCCTATTTTTATTTTATTTATGACACTTCTTAAAATTTATTTATTTTTATTTTTAAGAGATTAGTTATATAAATGCTTTTATTATTTCAAGATTACTCCACTATCATCTAAATTAAGGTGAGCTTTATGTTTTAAAGAATTTAGAAGTAGTGATAATATAAATTACTCTATATGTATTATTTCAAGTATATTTATTATTTCAAAATTACTCCACTATCATCTTAATTAATGTGAGATTTATATTGTAACGAAATTAGAAGTAGTGATAATATAAAATACTCTATATTTATTATTTCAAGTATATTTATCATATTTCGAGATGAACTTTTGAAAATCTTAACCAAGGTGAGGGTTATATGAAGTTAGTTATTGTCAAATAAAATTATGACACAAGCATCTTTAACTTCTTATGTCCAACTCAACCATAATGGTTGACCAAAGTTATTGAAATTCTATTGGTTTGAGAAATCCAACTTATCCATGAGAAATCCAACTAATCCATGACACCGTTTTTTATAAGGCCCATTTTAGACCTCAAATTTCCTCTAATCACCTTGGAGTCTTTCTTTAAGCTCTTTTAAGGCTCTTGAAATACGGAAAGATCACCAAGAGAACTTGATGCGTTCATGCTTGTAAAAGTATTTGAATGATCGTCTTTCTGGTGATAGTTTACCCCTTTTTCGGACCAGGAGACACTATTTACGAAAAATGAATACTCCAGCCAATGATGACTGGAAGAGTTCTCTCTCGCGTTGTTTTACCCTTTTTTGGGCGGAGAGATAAACTTTATGAAAAATGACCTTTGGAGTCTTCTTTAGTTCTTTTCAGACTCTCTACATATGAAATGATGCCAAGTTTACCATCTTTGGACTCGTTAAAATTTAACATTGAAGGGCCCGTCATGGGACGAAACCCTCCTACCCTAGGTTCGTAAAACGTTTGGGATTGGACTCATCCATGGGATGAGCTATACCGAGCATCTGTTTACCCTCCTCAAGATAGTTAAAAAACAAGAGAGGCACTCATCAATCATGATGGGGAAAAAGAGAATATTTTGTGTTATACTATAATTTACAGCAGTGCATGGTTTCTCTTGAACATGGCACTCATTTGCATTTGCATTCGGTACTTGGGTAATCCGTTTGTCTTTGAGTCCTGCTGATTCTATGAATCATGTCACTCATTTGGGTCATCCAAAGATTTTTTTCGTCACCAGTTACATTGGGATTCAGTGTCATTCTTGTCATGTCAATGCTGCCGAGTTATGCCATGCCCATGTTCAAGAGATGTTCATTACTCATCATTTGCAGTCAGTACACCTTCCATCATGTCGATCTACCATGAGTTAGTCTTGCATGTTACTCTACCATCTGATCTACACCAAACATCTGTTATCGAGTTTCGTGTCGATGATGGGGGATCCATCATGGCCCTCCTTTGACGGATTCATCCTTGTCGACTTCAACACATCATCCGGGGATTAAATCTAGGAACCAATCAAGTACCTTGGGCCTGCATGCCTTAATGGCAGGTTACCTCGCTTTCAACATGAGTTTACATCATTGGCTCTTGATTGAAATATTTCGTCGAGCGTTCGAACTCAACTCATTTATTCACACTCGGTGATATGTACTATGATACCTTGGGGATCATTGACATCAATGGTGATTTCCATCGCACTTGTTAACGGTATACATCAATGATCGATAATCAAGTGGTTTCTACCATGTTCAACTCCAAAACATTGTAATCACATGGATAGATTCGTATCATTGCGGGTTCGGCTTGAAGACCCTGGGGTAAATCATATCTTATCCAGGTTGCGATGGATATTGTTTGAGTCATATTACACGGATCCAGTTTGTATTGGTCGTGGCTGTGATATCATCTCATCATGGATCTACGATTGTGTCTAGTATCCATGATTGTGTCCATTCAGTCCCTACTACCATGGATCTGCATTGTATTGGTCGGCAGCCATGATATGCATCATACGAGACTGGTATCTCAGATTCAGTTGTACTGCATCAACATCTTCTAGCCAGCAAGTCCTTGCCATTCATCTTTCAAAGCACTTCACCTATCTTTTTTTGACAGCTTCATGCTTTGGGGGGAATTCTGTTACACCTAAATCTCATCATCATGAGACCCATGACCACTCAATGCATTGATCACTGAAGTCTTCTTGATCAAATGAGTAGCTAGAGCAAGTTTTTGACCTTTGTCCACAATTTCTAGTTGGGCCGGCGCAGGTTGTCTTCTAGCGAGGAGCACCCAACTAGGTTAGGCACAGACTGCCTTCATGTAGACTGCGCCGGTGGCTTAGGTTGCCTTTGTGCAACTTGCGCTTTCCCTCTTAGGCGCAGGTTTCCCTCATGCATCTTGCACCAGATTTGGTTAGATCGGATAAAGGTGGATTTCGAGCGAATTCTAGAAGTTGGATGAGGTGGATCTCTATCCCTAACTTGTAGGTGAGCTGTCCTACGATTTCCTAACCTCAAGGAAGTATCCCTTAATCCTCTCCCCATGATACTCAACCTACTCTATTCACTTGGTCTTATAAATACAAAGATCCTCTCCATTCCAAAGGGAGGAAGTCTATAAGACTTACATGCTGGTGGAATTAACTTAGGTGATCCCTATCCATCTCTTGGGAGGCATACATTTCCTTTGGAGGCATTGGCTTGGCTTGTTGGAGGAAAATTGCAATGTTAAGGCTTGGGTTGTAATCATCACTCTACTATGTATTTCCCACTCATTTATAGTAATATAATATATTTCCATAAATGTCTTTGTGTTCAATGATATTTAGAGCTCACTTCCTTAACTCTTTGCTTAGATCAGTTAGTGTTTAGATGTACTTTTATTGCTTGTTTTGTCTCTATGTGCTTTGACAGGTCTTGCAGCTACAAATTTGACGACCACGAAGCTTGGAGGGACAAAGAGGACAAAGATCTACGAATATGAAAGTAAGACATCTAATTACCTGAATCTCTAATTTGATCTAGGAAAGTAGTTTTATATTCTGTTCTCATTTGTTCTAGATCCACCTGGACTAGGGAGATCATGCTCGTGTCTGCTCGAGTAGATTGTCCGATAACAAGTACTTAGTAATGCTTCTTTTGCATGATATATGATTCATTTGAATTACACTTGGACGCTTTCAAATCTAAGATAGTATTCATTGGTGAGTAGCTTACATGCCTCATTCTCGTAGTTTCAAATTAATGATCATGCATCAAAGTCAACCAAACTGGGGGATCAACCCTGAGACCTCTTGCATGAATCTCAAATCATTCAACATTCGAGCTAGCCTACCGGGATACAAATCATTAAAGTTATCATCTCTATAATAATGGATACAAATCCTTGGAAATATTTATTCTCAGTTGTGGTTTTCTAGGTGGTATCTCATCTCTCAAGCCATGGAAATGTTTGAAATTACTATGGAAACTTAGGATCCATTCAAGCTTCAGGCTGGGTCCATGTTGCTTCAACCGGGTTAAGGAAATGGACATCAAAATCCATAATGACAAAATATTTAAGCTTGTCCCAAGTGGTATGGACTTATGTACAAAAAAATTCTAGCTCCTCCAACTTTGGAGTGATATCCTTTGGACAGAAAGGTTAAGAACTTAAGCTCATTGGAAATGAAGTTGTCCTAAAGACCTGGTATGTACTATGGAATCGTCACATATAGTGAAAGAGAGGAAATTGGAAAAGTATGAATATATTACAACATTCTCACTAGCATATTTTGATTTCAATGCATTGAAAAACCAATAAATTGTGGTCAAAGTAAAGCTAATGAAGGGGCTATGAATTATCATCACTGGGTTATCAAACAATCATTTTCATCTTTCCAAAGAAAAATAACTCATCAGAATACCTTCTAGGTGTTTTTTGATTGGATAATGGTAGATGGGAACCTCTTACATCAACTTACATCGGGACTTTAGAAACAATTCAAATAATACAAAGCCTAAAAAACTAAACTTAAAACAAGAATTTTCCTTCTACACCAGAGAGTTAAAAGTTCTTAATTTTTAAAAGACTCCCTATCACGTCTCTTCATCTGCATTTATGGCTTGAAATTGTTGTACCATGGAAAATTAGAATCACCCATCTAATTAGATTAATCTAGAGATCTACAAACCTCAAATATCTTAGTGAGTTGCTCTAGCTGCAAACATCACAAAATGAATAATTGAAGAGACATGCATACAAGTAAAGAAAGGTTCAAATATAACAAAGACACTATAGTGACTTGATGGGTATCCTTTTTTTAATCTTAACCTCACTCTTCCCTAATAAAATTGGTTTTCCATATGAAATAGCTGCAAATATACATCCCACCGACGACATGACAACAACTAGACCATATTTTGTTGAGCCTAGAAACAAATCTAAGGGGATATAGACAACATTAGAACAAAAAAATGAGTTTGCATTGCAAAATCAACACCCTAAAAATGTTCCATCGAGAGTTTGCATTGCAAACAAGCAAGCATTAGTAATATAGACAAAATTGACTGTATAATAAGTTTCTTCCATTTTGGCTCAGATGTTTATGGGACCTAACTCTATTAGACCCTGATACATGGGCACTCTTTGTATTCTAGGTTCTGGTTCCATTTTTCTTCCAAGTTTTCTTTCCACTATTAGTATTCAGTATTCATATCTTAGCTTAGATTAGTATTTCACATTATGCATATTGCTTTATATAGGAGATGCTTTTATGCCCCTGCTTTATATCAACAATATTGTACTCTAAATTCCTATTAAACTACTTTTGTGGTGATTTTTGGACATTAATAAAATTATCTTATCTAACAATGAAATGTTGTTGTACACATTCCAAATGAACAACAAGACCATATATAATCTATAAGAATTGTTCTGTGTAGAATGCAATTACAAGGAAGCTTATTCCATCCAATAAGCTCTTACAATGGAGGAGTCTTTAATTGAGCTTGATATCAAATACTGAAGTCTGTTTAAAATTGGACAACCCAAGGACCGAATTTGTTTGATTTTGTTTTAATAATTTTACAACAGAAAAATCATATACAATTATGTCAAGGAAACAAACTTTAAAAACGGTCCTTATGGAAGAAATATTCTTTTAAGATAAGCTAATTTTATTAATGTCCAATAAATGACCATAGAAGTAAGTACACGGGACTAAAATAACGTACAATCTGCTACTACAAAGTGTGAGTGCAAATGCAATCTGATATCTAAGCTATTGCCAAAAAGGAAAGATCTAATATCTAAGAATCAAACGATAAAAACTATAATAGCTAGGAAACTAGTCTAAAAAAAGAAAAATAGTATGTGTTCTAATTTAACAATTATAGATAATACCATCACTAGTATGAATTGTCCTAATATCCATAGCATTTTCAATGAAATATTCCAAATACAATGATTGCAGAAAAATATGGACAACTACAATATGTCATACCTGTAGAGCAAGGGATGTCGGTTTCACAAGTTGTACAACATCACGTTGATCATTAAGTTTTGTAAGTTGTCTAGTTACCCAGTCAAACAAGTCTTTATGACCATCTATGCCAAGCTTGACACCCCCCAAGGATGAAGCTATATATGGGACCTGCCACACACCATGTCAATATATGTTATATATGTTCACATGAATATACTCATGTCCGTAAGACAACGCGTTACTTTAAATAACATACCATTTTATCATGTTGTACTGATTCTTCTTATGCTTACAGTTTAGGCCGTAGAAGTTTTGTATATCATGCACCAAATATGAGTAATCATGGGAAATCAAGATAATAACAAGAATTGGAAAAGCTAAAAAACTAGCATCCCGTTTACAAGAAGTGGTGGCATCTTGAACTTACCCTTACTTGCGATTTTGTTAAACCTAGATATTTATAGTTGGAATCCTCTCCAGATTCTCTATTTGGATGGAAATACCTCATGCATCATCCCTCACAACTACATCATATTGCAAATATGATTAGTACCATGAAAAATGATGATAAGAGATAGAACAGATATTCCAAAACTGTAAAGACTACATTATTTTTCTAACAAACTCGTGAATTAAAAAACATCACCAATTCATTTATTGCCTTAGCTTGTAGAAAAAATTAGTTGAAATCTAACAGTTGTAATAAATTTTGTTCATCCTAGTTCCATTATAAATAAGAAATGCAAGGATTGCATTCTAGCGTTGTAATACAACAAGTATAGTAAGGTATTCACTCAATGAATCATCCCATGTCCTCATAGGTCAGATTATAAAAATAACAAATACATGCCAAACAAAGTTCATTGAGATCGAATGTTGTATCTCTAGATGGAACTTGAGAATATTTTGTATGCTGATAGAGTTGTAATACTAAAATTTGTTCATGGTAATAGACAAATGCTCCATAATTCCATCGGGCTGTGATCTAGCAGCAAATTTGAATGCATATTTTAAGGATGACCTAGATTCAAACCCCAACAGGTAGTCCCCCTAGAAAAACCATAGCCGATACCAGGTAAAAGTCTTGGCAACCTTGATGGCCCTCAAATGTGAAAATTAAGTGTAAAGTTGCAGGCATCATTATCCAAATGTTCTGTTGAAAAAAGGGCATGCTATAGATGATTCGAAACTTAAAAAATATGGTAAAAGAGTAAATGTCTTGTTGAAACATTTACAAATATTTAACAATCATTCTCACTTTAGATATTGCAAACAAAAATTATGTCCCAATCAAGATATATATAATTTGGGGAAAATGCCCTTCCTACATGATACACAAAATAACAAACACTAGAGCATCATTTTCTATGATGCATATAAAAGGTCCAAATTGGTTTTCAAGTTCATACTATGTACTGGTGGGATATACAGATGAAAGTATTGTCAAATATGCCCACAATATGGTAACACGATCTCTTAGTCTTTACCCATTTGGATCGGCCGCTGATAAATAAGGAGGGTGTGGATATGCTAAATCCTAGGATAAGTCCCTCTATTTCATTTGGAAGAAGAGATGGGGATGTATGAAGACCTAGTAGACTGTAGTGTCCCTTTTCACTAATTTGTAAAAACTAGGAAAAATTGCAATTTTTGGCCCATTCAACCCTTAGACTAGTAATGAATCAAGTGCTTCCAAATGGCTCCAAATGCTTCCGAATTGGGTCTGAATGCATTTGGAAGGTATTCATACATATAAATGAGGCTTATGGATGCTTTGAAACTCTCAAAACACTTCTTCAACATTCATTTATAATCAGGGAAAAATAAGGAACTTTACTAGTCAAATCGAGGTTCAAAACCCCCAAGGGTAGGGGACATGTCAGGTTTGTATACATGTCTTCATATAGGGGGAAATGATAGTAAACTTCACCACTTGTAATGAAATTCAAAATTTAGGTTCCAAGGACTTGTGAAATGTTAATGAAACTTATCCATAACATTATTGAAACTCCATACATCAACAAAATCACAGATATTGACTGATAAAAATCGAAATAAATCCTCTTCAAGCTCCAACAACAAGATATAGGGAAAATGGCACCATTTATGCATTGTTTGGTATTTTTACATAATTCCACTTGGTATTTCGACCTGAGAGTCTTCTGAGTATCAAATGCATAGTATATGAATCAGAATACAAAAATATTGGGCCTCAAGAGTTATCCCAAATAGATCACCACCTCACCAAGTGTGCCCCTCCCCAAGGAGCAAGAATATGACAAGAAATGGAAGAATAGTTGTAGAAGCAAGCTGAAGGAGATGTGATCACGAGCTAACTTGTAGCTTCAACCTGCAACAAATGAATCCATTGTAGCTCCAAATGAAAGGTCTGAATGGCCTCTCCAATTTCCAATTAGGATGGGAATCTTTCACCCTCAAAATTGGTGCTAAGGCAAGTAGAATAACACTCTACTAGCTCTCCTCTCCAAATGCAAAATGTAAAATGATCAAAATCCACTCTCCTTCTTTGTTCTTGACTTTTATAAAATTAAAAAGACCTCCTTAGCTCGAATTCCATCCATGAGATTCATGCCAACTCAAATTAGGAAGAGATTCCAATGTACGCCACTTGTCCCTCCAATTCTACCCTCCTCCTTCACTCAATGGCGAATGGGTGACTCTTTGGCTGCCCTAAATCCCTTATGTGCCCTCTTGGAGGCTATTTTAATCCCTGACATGTAATTGTTGGGTAAAATATGAACTATCTAATTCAACACTTAATTGTCAACCCGGGAAGGTAGCTTATGAGATGCAAACACTATATGTGCAGGATTGAAGGCTTGAACTAATCTAAGTTAATATGAAGCTGGTAATGTACCTGGACTTGAGTAAGGGTTTTGAATTATCAATTGCAAGCGAATAATACTTGAAAACCTAATTACACTACTTAGAATGAAATACTACTTATCAATCCTACTCTACTGAAAAGCAAAAAAACTAGTTATTTTATCTCTGATAACTATTTCGGAATTGAAACATGAAATACCCATGCAATGCCTATCTATCAAACTCATGCAAATGCCTATCAAATTCTATTTTTACTTTATCAAGACTTCAAGCTGTTCTATGAAAACATCATTTACCAAAAGCAAACAAAACTTGGAGTTTTGTAATCAAACCTAAAACTAAGTACAAAACAATAACTCAAATTACTGGAAATACATTCAATTTGTAAGCAAACCTATAGCAGGAGACAGAGTAATACTACAACAAATCAAACCATAAACTAAGTCATTCCAGGCAACCATGAAAAAGTGATGTAATTAATCTATACTTTGAAAAGCAAATCGACACTAAACTAATTGAACTAATTTTTAATTGAAAAGCATGACAACTAACTTGGGATTATGACATCTTGGAAAATGAAAATACTAAGTTTGAATTGAAAATCAACTTCTATTCTTCTACGCCTACAGGAAAATGAACTAAGCTAAGAATGGAACTAGCAATGCTATGAAAACATAAGTGAAGTACTGGCTATAAGTTCAAAATGCAAACTGGAAATGAAATGTTTAAAGGTTCCTGTAGATACATAAATGAAAAGAACTGAAATCTAAATGAAGTTAAATAAATTCTATGATAACATTATGCTATCCAAATTAAGACTCTAACCATGGACTCAAATGCTGGCCAGCTACAAAATGTAAAGACAATTCCAAAAATCTAAGAAATTGAACTCTAGTTGCTCATAAAAACATAACAGAAAATATTAAAGTCTGGATGGTAGTCCGAATGACAGGCTGAATGACAAAAATTATACAAACTATGAATAAAAACAAGCTAAATGATTTTGATACCATCTGGGCTTATGCATACTACTCTATGGCTTAAGCATGAAAGTCAATGAGCTATTTAGACCAAAAACTAAGAAGCAACTATATTTACTTTTGCATTCAAATCGGAAAATCATTTCCTATTGCTTGGTAAGATAGAGTTAAAATGTAAATAGATTTAATCATAGCTACAGTAAAATGGAATCTAAGTATACGTGGATTTCATCATAACTTATAACATAAATAATTAATCTATGTGTTAATATGAAACCAAATATGAAATGCTAAAGGTGGGTTTGAATCCCAACTAGCTACAAAACATAATAAAATGCCAGTAAATTAACCTATACCCTAGCTAACTACTTCTGGATAAACAAACTACTGAAAATTCTGGAAATGACTTAAAATTCCGTCTAAGTGCGAATGGAACGCTGAAAGACAGTCTGAATGAGGGTGCGAATGGCCGACCGTATGAAATCTGGAAATACAAATTACATGTAAATGACAGAAAATTGCATTTTATGAACAACTGAACATCATCTACAGGAAAACAAAACACATACACATAAAAACCAAAATTACTTATGTGCAAAAATGAAGAGAAAGCAATGGATATGCACGAATGGAACCTCTGTTTGTTGAGGGGCCCTTCTCAATAAACAGAGGATGTCTATGCTAAGCTGGAAATGAAGCTAACAGTTGAACAGAGCTTTTCTATTGATATCAGAAGCAAAATTTACAAAGAGTTTTTCTACCCATCTCTTCAAAACCAAAGAGGTATTTATATAATGATTACAAGGCAGAGTAGGTTGACCACCCCTCTCTAAAAAAAGAGGGTCTTCAATGCTGAGAAACGACTCCATTAAAGCACAGGAACAACTCAGAAAACGACCAACCCAGAAAACGCACATTTGGCAAAAGTTGGCAAAATGCCCCTTCGAAAACTTTCTGGTGGTTTCGATTCTGGCGAAACAATTTCTGGGTTTTGTAGTTGGCTTGATTTTCATCAAACCCATTTTCCCGTTTGGCGAGATCTGCTTCCACATGCAGGTAAACCAAGGTGCAATATGACCAGCCATAAATATTTACTGCTGAAAAATCTGGGTTTTAACATTATTTTGGTCAAACTTGAGTTAAAGAGCCTTCGAGATCTCCTGAAATAAATGACCTGGGTGGAATCTTGGAGGTGGAGAAGCTTGAGAGGACCACCACAAACAAAACCCACGTTTTTGTTTTCTCCATAAATGTCTCTAACTACCCGAACCAATGATTTCGGAGGTGCGAATGATAGTCCGAATGATCGTCTGAATGCAAATGACAGTCTGAATGGGCGTCCGAAAGACCTGTAACTGAAATTAGTTCATAAATTCGGATTTCTAGGCTGAATTTCCGCTGGGTTGTTTGTGAAATTGATGGCTGGGTGCTGAGTTGCTGGCTGATAATTTAATTATGTGGTGGGTTGGAAGTATCTTGATCCCTTTGTGCTCTCCATTCCTCCATCACGTGAACTTGCATAAAACATAAAACAATTAAATTAAAACCAAAACATATAATCAAAATTCATTTGATTATTTATAAGTGGATGCTTTATGGTCAAACCATTAAAATTATGATTATTTTAATGTAAACAAATTTATTAATAGTTTAAGAATGATGATTATTGTATTTGTTTAACATTTAAAATATTCTAAATTTTATCATAGAGCCATGGTTTTGATTTGTACATGCAGGATCGACAAGACTAACGAGAAATGGAAGACGAAGATAAACCAAACCAATGCCATCAAACCTAGTGCAAGACTTAGAGACTGAAAGAAGGGCTGAATGAAAGGACAAATGAAGCACCGAAAGTTTACCATTTGCACAATATTGCGTTTAATATATCAAAAATAATATATTAGACTCACTTTACTTTTACAAGATGTTAATTAATAAAACAAAGTAAAAGATAGCCTTATTGAACATAGATGTATTAAATCATGGTAGATAGAATGATAAATTAATGTAAATAACATCATTATAAAACACAATTCCGGAGCCCAACACTTCCCCATACCAAAGATATGGCACGTCCGCGTGCCATGAATGAATTGGAAGTGGTCTTTCATTTATTCAAAAACTCTTGTTTGATCATCAATAGTTTATAGGCAATCTTAAAAAAAACTAAGCCAACTTTATTACTGCATGAAAAACTAGAACTTAGATTTTTTTATTATTAATGTTATGTTATGAGAAGATCAAAACAACTTCATATTTTTTAAGATTTTGCCAACTAGTAATAATTCATGATTATTAGACTCTGTCCCCCAGACCGAAGTTAGGGCCCGTCCTCGTGCCATAAATAAGTTAAGACTGGGGTGTATGCTTGGGTTAGGAAAATCCACGAGTCTTTGTATATGCACAGTGAGTTCATCGGTCCAAATCATGTGTACAAATGCAAACATCAAGAGTTTCATGATAAATACCCCGATGTCAGGTTTTCTTTATTCATCCATATACTATATTGGATAGAGAAGCATTGAATCGTTCTACAAATACCTATCGTATTCAGTGTATGCTTCCAATGTTATTTGGTACTCTGTTTTAGTAATTTATTTCAAACACCATTTGTGAGCATATGGAGATGAATTTTGAAAAAATGGAAGAGGCTTTTGTCAATCACGGGCTTAGAAACAAAAACCTCCCTCAATTTTCCAAAATTCAGCAAGGTTTGGGAGATTCAAAGGAATATTTACAACCCTTTTTTCCAGTTTTGAAAGAAAAATGATTTCCTGTTTTAGTCACAAAATTTGGGCACGGGTTTTGCGAAACTGGAAAGGAATTTTAGAAAACCATAAGATGTTTTTTTCAAGAATAGAGCCATCTGTAAAAACCTCTCTCAAATTTCTCACAACTGTCATGGTTTATCAGATATAGGTGGTTCCTTGAGACCATTTTCCCCAGAAATTTGCCAACCACTATCGATGGTATCCATGGATGTGTAAGGGGGTGGTAAAATCAGAGAAAGGAATGAAGCATTTGGAAATTCCAATAGAGGCCATGTATGGAAATATATCTTAAAATAATTTTAAATGTTCAAATTCAAGTTTTGCACAGAATGGCAACCAAAATTGTGGCTTCTTCCTCATCATCACAAAGCACTCGAGGGCCAAAGCAACAACATTTATAAAAATAAATGCTAAGTGATAAGAATGATCAAAATACTTATAGATTTTAAGATAGAAAGATCTCATACATGCTCACTAAGACCATATAATCTATGAGGGTATAGATGGTCCAAAAATCCTATAGGAAACTAGTCATCCCTGCTACTTCTCAAAGGTTTATCGTTATTCAAGTAATTATGGACAAAATTTGCATTTGAGTTCATTAGATTCCTAAGTTTATGGGTCCCACTTCTAAGATAGTGACATCCTAGGTATAGTATGAATTAGATGACAGGGTCTTAAGTGCAACTTACAAACATTCTCAAATGGCAATTAGATGAAGTTCATTTAACCGTTTGTTCAACCATGCATGCTTCTTCTTAAGAGTTTACATAAGTATATCGTTCATACACACAAATATAGATTAGGCATAGTGAAAGGCATCAAAGTCAGAACCTATTTCCAACAAGCCTGTTCAGTACCCCGATGGGGTAACTTTGATATCTAAGAAATATCCTCCCCAGACATAATGCCCCATTTCTAGCAAGCTTGTTTAGTACCCCGATGGGTTTGTCTAGTCATACCACAGGCTGGTACCCGCTGCCAGCAGACCTGTTCAGTGTCCTAGCGGGTTAGCCTCTTACACTATTTTTATAGCAGAAACTAGTCTTTACCACCACCCTTAATAGATTTATATATATACATTTATTTTTGCAATAGGATGGGGAGATAGCTCTGCAAACCTTTTACGGATTGGGATGGCATATGGGTTGGAGGACATTCTATAAATTTCCTTTTAAAGGTTGTGTGCACGAAAAATAAACTACGCATTTATTTTATTCCAAAGACATGACATGGCCAAACTTAATTAATGTATAGTGGATGAGGCCATAAGAGAATGATTGAAAGTTGTCTCTAGTCCCAAAACTTGCATCGTTCATATAGAGTTATAGTAGTGTTCCCCACAAACTAGGAATTTCATTCACCCTTATGCTACTGTGTAGTAAAGATGCTTAAATAACAAGCCCTGATAATGAAGCTAGGATGTACGAGTGACCTCTAGGTTTTAGATAGACCTTAATTTATGACAAATCCCCATGATGTTTAAAGTTGGTCTTGAGTAACTGGTGTATAATAAGAAATATGCATGTATGAAAATGAATAATGATGTAACATTGTTTTGGTTTAGTCATTAACATGATATTATTCTTGGTTCTTTTATTTTAAAGGAAAACAAAAAGTGAAGTTGTATGAATATCTAAAGCTAACTAACCACACACAACTTTTTATTTATATACATATTATCCTATGCTATCTAAAAGAAAGAAAAACTCTTTATTCAAGTGTAAGAACTTTTCCAATGTAACCATGTGTGAAGCAAAATGAAAAACATACCTATATCCACATATGAAAAAGTTAAAGCAGTGATTACCTGGATGTGGAGAATCAACCGACTTACTTGCTTTTGCAACAGAAGGTGTCGAAGAAAGGAATGGTGTTGTGGCCTCATTACCTCTTGGGACCATATTTCGATGTAATACCGATACTCACCTTCCTTCCTCATGCCATGCAGATCCTCTTCTTCTGAATGTTCAATTGCTCGAGTACATGAAAGATCCGTCGATAGATATGTGGAGAACTCTTCAATTTCAGGTCTCTCTCCATCAAATGTAGTCTCCAAGTTTCCGGTTTCCTTGGTAGATTGGAAAGGAGAGTCGGTTTGTAGCTCATGGAACTGTGGTTTTTCTATTATTCCTGGAGAGGTAGATAAATTCTTGACTTCTGTCAAGATATGTTCTTCTTGAGAAGAAGAAATTGAGATCCCAGCTGCTGCTAGGATTTGAGAGAGTTCTCTCATATTGATAAGCACCTTTGAATCCATGTCATCGGTTGGTAGGTTCTTCCTCACACATGGATTAGTCCTTGGGGTTCTTACAACACGCAATTTTTTTTATGTGTTTTTAAAAGAATTTCTACTAGTAAAACAAATTTGCAAACTAAACACACCACACTTTTATGAAATAAAGCACCTACATGAAATTAACTTGCGGAAAATAAACACATTCAAACGTACAGAAAAAAAGGAACAACAAGGCTTTGGGGCACCCCACTATAGTGGATGCGCATGTTCTTACTTCTCGTCTTACCGTTATCCCCTCCCCCTTGTTGTGTAATGTAAAATAATCCTATCTACCCCTATCTACCTAGACTCCAAACCCTTTAGCACCTCCCCGACAACGGCGCCAAAATGTTGGGTAAAATATGCACTATCTAATTCAACACTTAATTGTCAACCCGGGAAGGTAGCTTATGAGATGCAAACACTATATGTGCAAGATTGAAGGCTTGAACTAATCTAAGCTAATATGAAGATGGTAATCTACCTAGAATTGAGTAAGGGTTTTGAATTATCAATTGCAAGCGAATGATACTTGAAAACCTAATTACACTACTTAGAATGAAATACTACTTATCAATCCTATTCTACTGAAAAGAAAAAAAAAACTAGTTATTTTATCTCTAATAACTATTTCGGAATTGAAACATGGAATACCCATGCAATGCCTATCTATCAAACTCATGCAAATGCCTATCAATTTCTAATTTTACTTTATCAAGACTTCAAGCTGTTGTATGAAAACATCATTTACCAAAAGCAAACTAAACTTGGAGTTTTGTAATCAAACCTAAAACTAAGTACAAAACAATAACTCAAATTACTGGAAATACATTCAATTTGTAAGAAAACCTATAGCAGGAGACAGAGTAATACTACAACAAATCAAACCATAAACTAAGTCATTCCAGGCAACTATGAAAAAGTGATGTAATTAATCTATACTTCGAAAAGCAAATCCACACTAAAGTAATTGAACTAATCTTTAATTGAAAAGCATGACAACTAACTTGGTATTATGACATCCTAAAAAATGAAAATACTAAGTTTGAATTGAAAATCAACTTCTCTTCTTCTACACCTATAGGAAAATGAACTAAGCTAAGAATGGAACTAGCAATGCTATGAAAAAAGAAGTGAAGCACTGGCTGTAAGTTCAAAATGCAAACTGGAAATGAAATGTTTAAAGGTTCTTGTAGATACATAAATGAAAAGAACTGAAATCTAAATGAAGTTAAATAAATTCTATGATAACATTATGCTATGCAAACTAAGACTCTAACCATGGACTCAAATGCTGGCCAGCTACAGAATGTAAAGACAATACCAAAAATATAAGAAATTGAACTCTAGTTGCTCATAAAAACATAACAGAAAATATTAAAGTCTGGATGACAGTTCGAATGATAGGTTGAATGAAAAAAATTATACAAACTATGAATAAAAACAAGCTAAATGATTTTGATGCCAGCTGGGTTTATGCATACTACTCTATGGCTTAAGCATGAAAACAAATGAGCTATTTAGACCAAAAACTAAGAAACA
Organism: Larix kaempferi; assembly: GCA_027924585.1. NCBI lineage: Eukaryota > Viridiplantae > Streptophyta > Pinopsida > Pinales > Pinaceae > Larix > Larix kaempferi. The sequence goes on from BSBM01000217.1 coordinate 23,885,563, forward strand.
ACTATACTTACTTTTGCATTCAAATAAAAAAATCATTTCCAATTGCTTGGTAAGACAGAGTTAAATTATAAATAGATTTAATCATAAATAAAGTAAAATGGAATCTAAATATAAGTGGATTTCATCATAAATTATAACAGAAATAATTAATCTATGTGTTAATATGAAACCAAATATGAAATGCTAAAGGTGGATTCGAATCCCAACCAACTACAAAACATAATAAAATGCTGAAAATTAAACCTATACCCTAGCTAACTACTTCTACATAAACAAAATACTGAAAATTCTGGAAATGACTTAAAATTCTATCTAAGTGCGAATGTAATGCTGAAAGATAGTCCAAATGAGGGTGCAAATGGCCGACCGTATGAATTCTGGAAATAAAAATTGCATGTAAATAACAGAAAATTGCATTTTATGAACAGCTGAACATCATCTACAGGAAAACGAAATACATACACATAAAAACCAAAATTACTTATCTACAAAAATGAAGAGAAATCACTGGATATGCACAAATGCAACCTCTGTTTGTTGAGAGGCCCTTCTCAAGAAACAGAGGATGTCTATGCTAAGCTGGAAATGAAGCTAACAACTGAACATAGCTTTTTTATTGATATCCGAAGCAAAATTTACAAAGAGTTTTTCTACCCCTCTCTTCAAAACCAAAGAAGTATTTATATAATGATTACAAGGGAGAGTAGGTCGACCACCCCTCTCTAAAAATAGAGGCTCTTGTTAAGTTTAGCCTAATTTCACAAGCAAGCTCACTAAAAGAAACATAATCACAAGATAGACAAAGATTTACCCTGGGAAACCCTCATAGGGTAGAAAACCCAACAAAGCTTTCCTCAATATAGATAATCAACCAATACAAGATGTAGTACCCAAACAAGAGCTCCTTCTCCTCCTAAGAAGACCTCTCTCTCTCCTATGCGCCAATCACAAGTGAGTGAATGAGTGAGATAAATGAGGAACACACCTCCTCTATTTATACTCATGTTCTAACTGACTTTTCACCCTAATGGGGCCTACCTATCCTAAGAGAGTCTAATAACCCTTAAATAGCTAACTTAGGTCCGACCTCACATGGGAGATCTAATAACCCTAGTTACCACACTTTCTCAGAGGAATAAACATCTCCGGATATACAATAGGATCTCTTCGGAGGAATGAAACATCTCCGGAATAATAAAGTACAAATATAATATCTTAGAAGTTACAATATTTCAACACTCCTCCTTAACGAGAATGATATTATAACACTGTCTGCAGGAGCAAGGAGTCATCAACTACATGATACATGATACATCTATAAATCATTGGAATCTTTCTTCATACAACATCAGTAACTCAAACAGTTACTGGAATATCTTCAAGATATTCAATACTGGAACATCAACATCTTCAACACTGAGTCTTCATCTTCTGCAGCACTGAAACATCTACAGTAACATCATCATCTCGATCAACAACATCTAGATCATCCTGATCAACAACATCTGGATCATCTCGATCAGCAATATCAACATCTGGATCCTCTCGATCAACATTATATGGATCATCTCGATCAACAGTATTTGGGTCATCATAGCAACATAATCTGCAATACACACGATCCAATTCCAGGATGATCAATCCTTATCAATTTAAGACAAGTCTCATGTCTATGGACGATGCAATCCAGATCTACTTCCAAGATGATAAATCCTTATCAATTTAAGACAAGTCTCATGTCTATGAATGATGCAATCCAAATATACTTCTAGGATGATCAATCCTTATCAATTTAAGACAAGTCTCATGTCTATGAACGATGCAATCCAGATCTACTTCCAGGATGATCAATCCTTATCAATTTAAGACAAGTCTCATGTCTATGGATGATGCAATCTAGATCTACTTCCAGGATCATCAATCCTTATCAATTTAAGACAAGTCTCATGTCTATGGACGATGCAATCCAGATCTACTTCCAGGATGATCAAACCTTATCAATTTAAGACAAGTCTCATGTCTATGGACGATGCAATCCAGATCTACTTCCAGGATGATCAATCCTTATCAATTTAAGACAAATCTCATGTCTATGGACGATGCAATCCATATCTACTTCTAGGATGATCAATCCTTATCAATTTAAGACAAGTATCATGTCTAAGGACGATGCAATCCTATCACGTACATTTTGAACTAAATGTTCAGGGATGATGCAGTCCTATCATGTACATTTTGATCCAAATGTTCAGGGACGATGCAGTCCTATCACGTCCACTAGGGACTACTTTCTCGGAGACATATGTCTACGGATCTCTTTTAGGACATGTGTCCAGGGATGATACAATCCACTCATCAACTTAGACCAAGTATAAGTACCACTCATCGACCTCATCGTCGGCATCATCAATACAGGTATCTACATCATTGAACTTACTGTTGATACAGGAAATATCATCATCGGTGATCATATCACTCCCCCTTTTGAGGAGGGTCCTTCTAAATCACACCAAGTTTGTTTAGGAAATACTCAACCTTTACTTGAGACATAGGTTTGGTCAATATATCAGCAACTTGTTCGTCAACGCTTACATACTCGTGCTTGATAGCTCCTTTCTGCACCATATACCATATATAGAAATATCGGATCTCTATGTGCTTTGACTTATCATGGAACACTGGATTCTATGTCATCTTGATACAACTCTGATTGTCACACAGGATCACAGTGGGATCCATCTCTAAGTCAAACAATCCTGATAACAATTTCCGAAGCGATATTGCTTCACAACTAGCAGATCAAGCAGCTATATATTCTGCTTCAGCTGTACTGAGAGCCACACTAGATTGCTTCCTGCTAAACCACGAGATCATGGAAGATCCTAAAAAATAAAATCCACCTGATGTGCTCTTCCTGTCTGGTACACTTCCAGCCCAATCAACATCTGTGTAGCCATACAATCTGAAGTCATGATCTCCAAGATAGTATAGACCAAAGTCTATCGTACCCTTCAGGTACCTCATCACATGCTTTGCAGCTATTAAGTGAAAACGTCTAGGTTGCACTAGATACTAACTCAAGGTGTTCATAGCAAACCATATATCAGGCCTAGTGTTCGTCAGATACATTAATGACCCAATAATCTGTTTGTACAAAGTTACATCCACTAACTCTGATGAGTCATCTGTTAACAACTTTAAGTTGGAATCCATGGGAGTGGCCATAGATTTACATTCCAACATATCAAATCTCTTGAAGATTTCCACAACATACTTTCCCTATTTTAGAAAGATTCCTTTTGAGCCTTGCCATACTTCTAGTCCTAGGAAGTAATGCATTAAACCAAGATCTTTCATCTCAAATTCTGCAGAGAGTTTCTTCTTGCACTCGATAATCTGTTTCTCGTTCCCAGTCAGAAATAGATCATCCACATACAACAACAATATGATAGGTTCATCATCCATAAATTTGAGATAAAGATTAGGATCAACTTTACTCTTGGTAAAGCCCAAGCTTGTTAAGAAACTGTCAATTCTTCCATACCAAGCTCTGGGAGCTTGTTTTAACCCATACAAAGCCTTCTTCAGTTTGCATACATGGGTTCTTCTATCTTCAACTTAAAATCCTTGAGGTTGTTCTATGTACACTTCTTCCTCAATCACACCATTCAGGAACGCTATCTTTACATCCATCTGATGTAGTTTCCACTTCATTATGGATGCAAGTGCCATGATGGTTCTAATGGAAGTGTGCCTTGCAACTGGTCCAAATGTCTCTTCATAGTCAATTCCCTCTTTCTGAGAGAATCCTCTGGCTACAAACCTTGCCTTATATTTTTCAATGCTACCATCCACAACATGCTTTGTTTTGTATATCCATTTGGAGGATACCACACTCTTGTCCTTTGGTTTGGGCACTATATCCCAAACATCATTCTTCATTATTGACTGGTACTCCTCCGTCATTGCCTCCACCCATTCTTTCTTATGAGATGCTTCTTCATAACTAGTGGGTTCTTGATCTACAAGATCACGCATCAAGGCCATATAGTTGGAGAATGTCTTTGGTTTCTTGCTCACTCTGGTGGAGCCTTTAGGAGCTCCATACTTTTCTGCTCCTAGTATAATGTCTCTTGCCCATGTTGGCTTTCTCTTTCTTGATATGTTTAAGATAGGGTGTTCTTGTGGTTCTATCATGCCATGGTCTTCAGGTGTTACATCTTCAGGGGTGGGTACCGCTTCTGTAATTCTGGAAGGCGCATCTTCCTCATATACTTCTTCATACTGGAACTTCCTTGATCTTTTGAGAGCTACCTTTTCATTAAATGTCGCATCCCTACTTATTTCCATATGATGGAATCCTGAGATGTAAATTCTGAATGCTTTGGATGCTTCACAATATCCAACAAATATTCCCTTCTTCCTAGAAGGATCCAGTTTGGTCCTCTTTTCTTTTGGAATGTGAATGTATACTGGGCGTCCAAATATCTTGAGGTGACTTACCTCAGGCCTCTTCCCTGTGAACACTTCTTCTGGGGTCTTGAAGTCAAGAGCATTGTGAGATAGTCTATTCTGCACATAGACTGCTGTCCTGGCTGCTTTAGCCCATAAATACATAGGTAGGTCTTGATCATGTATCATTGTCTTTACTACTTCCATGATGGTCCTATTCTTTCTCTCCACAACACCATTTTGTTGAGGATTGTAGGGATTGGTTAGCTCCCTCTTGATTCCAGCTTCTTTACAAAATACTTCAAAGTCTTTTGAAGTATATTCTCCACCATTATCTGTCCTGAGTATCTGGATCTTCTTTTCTGAATGATTTTCTATCAAGGCTTTGAATTCCTTGAATTTTCCAAAGACTTCATCCTTTCCCTTCAAGAAATATATCCAAGTATTTCTTGAGTAGTCATCAATGAATGTAAGGTAGTATTCATATCCACTCAGGGATGTGGATGGCATTGGTCCACACACATCTGAATGAATAAACTCTAATGTACTCTTAGTTTTAGTTTCACTCTTTGGAAATGGGTTCTTGATATTTTTCCCTTTTTCACATCCTTTGCATGTGCCATCATGATCAATCTTTAAGTCTGGTAATTCTATGACTACCTTGCTCATATGAGGTAGTGCTTTGTAGTTAATGTGAGCAAGCCTTCTATTCCATAGCTCACTTGGACTAGTGGCTTCATGAACAAGGGCAGATTCAGGATGGCCCTTGAGTTTGTATAGACCTCCTTCCTCTTCACCAATAACAATTGCATCCTCAATTGATTTTCCTTTGGGCCACATAAGTACTTGTCCATCTATGAATGCAACCCTATAACCTTTCTTATATAATGCTGATATAGAAAGTAAGTTCTTCTTCAAACCTGGTACATATAGGATTTCCTTCATCTTCAATGGGGTTCCAAAATCAATCTTGTAACTTGCTTCACCAACTCCCTTGATGGGATATTGATAGTCATCTCCTAGGGATACCTTCTGTGGAGAGGTCTTCTCTTCAAGTTTTGAAAGAGTCTTCTTTTTTCCTGTCATGTGCTTTGAAGGACCACTATCAATGAGCCATGTATCTTATCCAGGTGTTACAGACCCAGAGAGAGCAGTGAATAGAACATACTCTTCTGCATCTTCTTCTTCTACTTTAGCTCTTTTCTTTCGAGGCTTTTCCTCCTATTCTTCTTCACTATCATCTTCTGCAAGATGTGCATGATGTCTTTTGTGAGTATTCTTCTTCTTCTTCTGTGAAGTACAATTTCTAGCAAAGTGTCATAGTTTGAGACAATTGAAACACTGAACTTTGGAGAGGTCTCTTTCTGAGCTCACTCCTCTTCTCCCTTTAAATTTATGAGGAGGTTGAGACTCCTTGTGGCCATTCTTCTTGGAGTTGAAGTGACTCCTTCTTCTTCTGGTGTGAGTAGCCAAGGCTTGGTCATCCTCCTTGAGAAGGGATTCTCTATTGGCTACCCTAGCCTCTTCTTGAATACAATCCTCCCATACCACATCAAACTTCATACTTTCTTTTATGGCACACATAGTTTGGATGAATGACTCCCAAGGTCTAGTGAGACCATTTAAAGCAGTCATGACTAGTTCATGTTCATCAAGGGTATCTCCAATGGCATCTAGTTGTTCCTTGAACTGGGAAACCCTTGAGAAATATTCTTGAATAGATTCTCCTTTATTCATCTTGGTGCTCTTCAATTGAGCTCTTAGGTTCATCTTCCTATTGATGTTCTTTCCTTCATACATTCTGGAAAGGGCATCATACATTTCCTTTGGAGTCTTCTTGGATGCCACTTGGGGAATCAAGTGGTCCTTGATAGAATCAACAATGATTATCTTTGCCCTAATCAAGTCCTTTCTATGCTTTTCTTTGGCTTCATCTTCTTCAGGTTCTGCAACCTCATCCTTGATATATTGGACAAGATCATTCTCTTCAAGAATGAGACCAATTCTGTATTTCCATGCTTTGAAATTTTCTATACCCTCTAGATTGTCTTCAAGCTTAGTGCTTGGAGCCATCTTATCTAGAAGGTCACAGAGATTGAAGTTTCAAAAGATAGAATAATACTTACCAGGAGACGGGCTTGATTGAATTGAACTTACTAGTGTGCTCTGCTTATGGAAACTTCAACTTTTCACCTTCTGGATCTGCAACAAAATTTCTGGTTTTCTGGTCTTCACTTTTCTGGTTTACTGGTGCACAGGTTCGCAGCTTTTCTGGTTCACTGGTGCACAGGTGCACACTTTTTATGGTTTACTGGTTTTCTAGTCCAAACCCTAAATGAGGGTTTGACTTTCCCGGAGCTCTACCCACTCAAAAAGTTCGATCTAGGGCTCACAAGTTTGATTTTGAGGAGGGCTATCCAGCCATGCAATCAGATTCCAAAAATTCCCACTTTTGCAGAAACCCTAATTTTCACCGGAGGAGGAGAGAGAGGTATTTTCACCTTGTGAAAGATGTCCTATTCAGGCTAGCTCTGATACCATGTTAAGTTTAGCCTAATTTCACAAGCAAGATCACTGAAAGAAACAAAATCACAAGATAGACAAAGATTTACCCTGGGAAACCCTCATGGGGTAGAAAACCCAACAAAGCTTTCCTCAATATAGATAATCAACCAATACAAGATGTAGTACCCAAACAAGAGCTCCTTCTCCTCCTAAGCAGACCTCTCTCTCTCATATGCGCCAATCACAAGTGAGTGAATGAATGAGATAATTGAGGAACACACCTCCTCTATTTATACTCATGTTCTAACTGAATTTTCACCCTAATGTGGCCGACCTCTCCTAAAAGAGTCTAATGACCCCTAAACAGCTAACTCAAGGCCGACCTCGCATGGGAGATCTAATAACCCTAGTTACCACACTTTCTCGAAGGAATAAACATCTCCGGATATGCAATAGGATCTCTTTGGAGGAATGAAACATCTCTGGAATAATAAAGTACAAATATAATATCTTAGAAGTTACAATATTTCAACAGGTATTCAATGCTGAGAAACGACTCCATTAAAGCACAGGAACAACTCAGAAAACGACCAACCCAGAAAACGACCAACCCAGAAAACGCACATTTGGAAAAAGTTGGCAAAATGCCCCTTCGATAAGTTTCTGGTGGTTGCAATTTTGGCGAAACGATTTCTGGGTTTCGTAGCTGGTTTGATTTTCTTCAAACCCATTTTCCCGTTTGGCTAGATCTGCTTCCACATGCACGCAAACCAAGGCGCAATATGGCCGCCCAGAAATATTTACTGCTGAAAAATCTAGGTTTTAACATTATTTTGGGAAAACTTGAGTTAAGGAGCCTTCGAGATATCCTGAAATAAATGACCTGGGTGGAATCTTGGAGGTGGAGAAGCATGAGAGGACCACCACAAACAAAACCCACGTTTCTGTTTTCTCTATAAATGTCTCTAACTACTTGAACCAATGCTTTTGGAGGTGCGAATGATAGTCCGAATGACCATCTGAATGCAAATGACAGTCTGAATGGGCGTCCGGAAGACCTGTAACTGAAATTAATTCATAAATTCGGATTTTTGGGTTGAATTTCCGTTGGGTTGTTTGTGAAATTGATGGCTGGGTGCTGAGTTGCTGACTGATAATTTAATTATGTGCTGGGTTGGACGTATCTTGATCCCTTTGTGCTTTCCATTCCTCCATCACGTGAACTTGCATAAAACATAAAACAATTAAATTAAAACCACAACATATAATCAAAATTCATTTGATTATTTATAAGTGGATGCTTTATGGTCAAACCATTAAAATTATGATTATTTTAATGTAAACAAATTTATTAATAGTTTAAGAATGATGATTATTCTATTTGTTTAACATTTAAAATATTCTAAATTTTATCATAGAGTCATGGTTTTGATTTGTACATGCAGGATCGACAAGACTAACGAGAAGTGGAAGACGAAGATAAACCAAACCAATGCTACCAAACCTAGAGCAAGACTTAGAGACTGAAAGAAGGGCTGAATGAAAGGTCAAATGAAGCACCGAAAGTTTATCATTTGCACAATATTGCGTTTAATATATCAAAAATAATATATTAGGCTCACTTTACTTTTACAAGATGTTAATTAATAAAACAAAGTAAAAGATAGCTTTATTGAACATAGATGTATTAAATCATGGTAGATAGAATGAGAAATTAATGTAAATAACATCATTATAAAAGACAATTCTGGAGCCCAACAGTAATATATGTCAGATGTCAGCCATTAGGTCTGATTTTTTCATAAGTGTCATAGGCATATTCATCATTGGTGTCATAGAAGCTAGGGAATCTAGCCCAAGTGTCCCACTAGCTCCAAAATGCCTCTTCCTCTTCCATGGGAGTTACTCTTCCTCTACATTTCGACTTCATTGAGTCATGCAAAGTATTATGCCCTTCCAACTCCCACAAGAACATTGGACTCCACCTTGGATTCGAATGGGTGAGAGTGGAATGCCATGTGGCACGGGGAATCTAGCTTGTGTGGGTCCCACACCACCAATGTGTCTCCATGACCAAGTGCCATATTATTTCCTCATCATAAATATTTATTTAGCCCCTTTTAATATATTTATGTCAAGCTAAAGTCCATTTGGGGTTTATTAGTCTCCTTATTCCAATTTTAATGTTTCCACCCCAGCCTAGGAAACTAGTAGATTGGTGGAATTTTCTCTTCTTGAGATTTATTTGAATGGGGACATTATAGTCCTCCCCACCCAATATTTCTTGCCCTCAATCAATTCTAAATTAGGATGCTGCAAAATTTGTTCCTCCTCATATGTGGCATCCTCACTTGGAAAATCTTTCCACTGTACCAAATACTCCCTTATGGTTCTGCTGCTCAATTTCCTTTCTCTTGCCTTCAATTTTTTATTTTTAATTTTTAATTTTTTTAATTTTTAATTTTTAATTTTTATTTTTAATTTTTTAATTTAATTTAATTTTTAATTTAATTTATTTATTTTATTTATTTATTTTTTATTTTTTTTCTAGGATAAGTATGAGTTGTCCTTCATCATCTAATGGAGGGAGGGTTTCTGAAACAAAGATTTTCTGACCAATATCCTTCTTAAGGCATGAAACATGAAATACATTGTGGATTTTGGTCCCTTCCGAAAGTTCCAACTCATAAGCCAGCTCCCCAACTTTTTGAACTATCTTATATGGACCATAGTATCTTGGTTTGAGATTTTATGATACTTTCACTTTCAAGGATGTTTGTTTATATGGCTGTAGCCTCAAATAGACCATATCATTCACTTTAAAAGTTCTTTCCACTCTATGTTGATCCACATACTGTTTCTGCTGATTTTGGGCAACCTACAAATTGTCTTTTAGGAGTTTCAAAATATCCTGACTTTCCTCCACCCAATTGTTAGCTTTTGGGCCTCTAATATCACCAAATATGTGCTCAACAAATGTAAGTTCTTCATAACCATAAAGTGATTTGAAAGGAGACATGCCAATGGACATATGGAAAGTAGTGTTGTAGCAAAACTCACCCAAATGTAGCCATTTCACCCATGTTTTCTGCTGCTCACCAACATAGTTCCTCAAGTACCCTTCCAACCATTGATTCACTCTTTCTGTTTGGCCATCAGTTTTAGGATGATAGTTTGTGCTTGGAGTCAATTGAGTGCCAACCAACTTGAAAAGTTCTTTCCAAAGGGAACTCATAAATCTGCTATCTCTATCATTCACAATGTTCTTGGGAAGTCCATGCAATCTGAAAATTTCTCTAAAGAATAGATCAGCCACTTGTGCAGCAGTAAAAGTGTTAAAGTGTAATTTTCCACCTTGTGAGAATCAACATTGATTGGCCTTCATGATCCATTTCACTAAGATCTATCATTTTCCCTCTAGGAATACACAAATCCCTATTTTTCTTCCTGTACGCTAGCTGTTCCACTATAGCCAGTGTACACGCAAGCTGTTCTACTATAGCTCGCAGACACCAAGTAAAATGGTAAAAACCAATAGAAAATTACTTTTTACTCCCAAAAAATGGCCTTAGGGTGACCTTTGGCCCTCCATATACCCGAAACGACTCGATTCGGCCTTTCACTTAGTTTTGGAAGGCTATATATTGAGCTCTTATGGTGTATGGAAGGGAGGAGAAAGAGAAAGCAAGATAAATCTAGTGGATTTTTGCCGTGACTTGAGTCTACACTCATTGATCCTCGTTGTTGTGAACTCCTTATGTTCACCTACCAAACTCCTTTCATAGTTTGAGTTTTCCATTGCATGGGGGATTGAAGTGGTGGAGGAACAAGTGGAGAGACCTAGTTCTTGGTTCAGATTGGTTGCCGACAAGAGGTCGTATATTGTACTTCTTGTTATTTATTAATGGAAATACTCATTTTGTCGTCCAATTGATGTTGTGAATATTGTTAAATTACATTGGGTTATATTCACTTATGATATCATGGATCATGCTAATGTATTTCACATGTTATATGCACTTGCTTGTACTTGTTGTTGAGGCTAATCTATAGTTCCAAGTGTAGAAGTTGAAAGCAGAATGGGGATCTACTTCGAACATCCGGTTGAAGGTTGGTCTTTTTTCCATTATCTTAGCATTGTCATTTATATAGCATTGCATTGGGAACTGAGTTATTTTCTGGTAGTCAACTGTCTGTTGTGGTCTACCCCAAGCCATAGGAATTTTTATCCATAACAGAAATGGCGACTCCACTGGGGAGAACATCTATTTTTGGGGATTTTTAGGCATTTGTCCTTATTTTGAGTTACTGTTTGTTGAGCTTCTATGTCATTGATTGGCCGTCGAGATCTACAGTAGAAAACTATCTTTTTATGGGCTGTTTGACCTTTTTCGGGCTCATTTTCTTTTCCATGTACACGGGTCAACCTAGTTTTGACCGTGTCTACCCACCTCTGTGTGAAATATAGCCCGCGTCTGCCCGCAACTGTTCTTTGAACAGCTGCGTACAACTCCAAGATTGGTTGATTTTTGGCCTTGGGTGTTTGCTGGGTTGATTCTGAGTGTTCCGGAGTCTTAGTTGGCATGTTTCCTGACGTTCCATGCTCTATTTGTGACCAGAAACTCCTCTTTCTTTTAGTTTTCGAGCTTTCAAAATTTTCACAATTTCTTGTTTTATAGCTCATTAGCTTGGCTGAATCTTACTATTTGGGTCTTGCTGGGTTGTCTATTTGATATGATCTGCATTTCTTTACTGAATAGTTAGATTTTGCTTGCATTTTTCATTTCATTATATTGAAAAAATACAAAAACATTGTTTTGCATTTTCCTTGCATTTATTAGAGAAAATACAAAAATATTTGATTTATATATTGCATTTTGCATCTGAGTGCTTGTGATTTCATCTAGGACTTGCTTGTGCATTGAAACGTTAAATAGATTGCATTTTATTTTGAACCATTGGATTGATTGTCATATTAGTGGCATGCTCTTTTATTGATTAGGTGAGTCTAGTGTTTTTTGGTTGTGCATACCATTGAGTCTTATACATCATCAGTTTCATGACCATATCCTTTGAGGAATTACAACCATTAAAATCAACGCTTAACCTTAAAATTGATTAGAAACGATTTTTATTTTATAGGGTCACCAACTAGCTTACGTTTAGAGTCTTGGAATAGATCATTGTGAGTTAACAATCCAAGACTATTGAACCAACATTATGTGTCTGATCAGGGAGTGGTGAAACCCATGGTATACATCATTGTTCTCAGGAAGCTTTATTCAAACTAGAGTTAAGCACTAGGTCACGAGAGGTTGGTTGCGGAGATAACCCTCCAATATTGGCTAAACGTGGGATATATTTCCAGGATTGGTTCATGTACGGGGGATCTTGAGGTATCTGTACCTCTTGAGTTTTGGGCTTAGCTACTCTGCCCATACGACGGATCCCACCTGCGACTGTCCGCCTGAGCATTGGTTATATTGTGGTGAACTTAGTTTCTTTACCTAGGTATCGCATAGGGTGCTTGCAGTGGTTATACTGTGTGTATCCTGAGTCAGATAGGGGTTGGGCAACACAGTTTCCTGTTGTATAGGGATTTGACCCTGTGCATGCAGTGAAGTCTGGGAACCCTTATAACTGATTCTGTTACCTCAGTTATAGTTTGGGAGTCTCAAGCCTCTCCTAGGAAAGACATACCGGCTGTAGTGTCAGGAGGTCCCTAGAGCCAGTCCTGTTTGTGTGCATTTGGCTGTAGTTTCTTTAGGTGTGTACTCTTTAATCGATAGTTGGCCATTAGGAGGCGTTCTGTTTATTTGGATTTATCGTGGAGAGAGATCCACCTCTCCACCGGTCTCATCGTTTAGTTGGTTTACCAGCTGACGAGGTAACACGTCCTTTTCATAAGAGACACCGGAGGATCCCCTCCGACACTTTTGAGAATTTTGTAAACTTCACGAGTATATTATGAGTTCTGCATTTGGCACACTAGGAAGAATTCCCGTGACTTAGTCGGTGGATGTCGATGGAAATCCCGTTCCTTCCACTCCTATGGAACTTGGAGGGGAAGTTTCACCCCCACACGTCACTTTTGCAAGTTTTGGGCCATATCCACCCCCAGAACCAAACCCATCTCATGGTACTTACACTCAGGGATTCCGACGGTTCTCGATGACACCACAAACCCTTCGACCACTAATCCTTCTTCACTTGGTATGCCTAGTCTTAATTCGAATGTTACATCCACTTCGTCGGGTACTCAAGCTAGCACTAGCCTTGGAGCTATGGGAACTGCCCCTTCTGGGGGCGGTGCATCCTCTTCTGCTCCCTCTGGGGGTGGCACAACCTGTTCTACTCTCTCTGGGGGTGACACATCCACTTCTCCCCCATCCGAGGGCGGAATGACCTTTTCTACTCCATTTCAATTTACGTTTGGTCATGTCCCTTCAGCTTCTACAACTGTTGGGGGAGGACCACGTCCTAGGACTGCCCCTCATTTTACTGGGAACAATTCACATAACACGGCTCACGTTACACAACCTAACGCGCATGTTTCTACACATATAACTGTGACTACGACCATGACTGCTAACCAGCATGTCCCTCCTAACGCTGGGGGTGGGAACATTCCCAACACTGGGGGTGGGCACATTCCCAACACGGGAGGAGGGAACATACCCTACATTGGGGGTGGACACATTCCCAACACTGGGGGTGGGTACATTCCAAACAATGGAGGTGGGTACATTATGAACGCTGGGGGTGGAAATGTACCCTATAATTATGGTCATTACTCAACTGCTACTGCTACAACTAGCACTTATATGCCCCATCAATATGGTAGAAATCCTTCTTATAATGCAGCCGGTTATGCCCCTTATTACAACCCTCCTCATCATGGTACTCACAACACGAATATGCCTTTGTACCCTTATACGGGTCAAGGTGGGGGCGGTGGGGGCGGTTATCAAACCTATGGTCATGTTCATGGTTCATATCATCCCTACGGTCTGCAAGGACAACCTCTTTTGGGAGCCTATAATCCATCTTTACAGCCACCGCTCTCGTTTCTTGTTCATCTGAACCTACCCGATCTTATGAAGCTTACGAATGATCCGGTGTGTCACGATCCTTCTTGGCCTCCAGTCCCTACCAAGCTCCCTTCCGACATTCTGAAGTTCGAAGGGAAGAGTGGTGAGGATCCGGGTGATCATGTTACGACTTTTCACTTTTGGTGCTCCTCGAATTCATTAAATCATGACTCTATCCGTCTGAGACTATTTCAACGCACCCTCACGGGGGCAGCCGCGAAATGGTATGTTGAGTTTATTGGGGGAACCTATAGGGGTTTTAATGAGATAGCTTTGGTTTTCTTAGATCACTTTCAGTTGCCGGTTCGCTACGATATTGGAACCGAGATTTTATCTACCTTCCGCCAGAATAAGGCCACGCACATATCCGATCATATTCAGGAATGGCGTCGACGGAAGAGGCTATGAAAGCCAACATTCCTCCAAAGTTTCTGTTGGACTGGTTCCTCAAGTATTTTCTTTCATATATATCTAAGGACGTTTCGGTGTCCAGTATAACGACGAAGGAACAAGCTATATTCAAATCCCAACAGGTAGATTTACTCTATGCTCAATCGAGCATCCTGTATGATATTATCCCTGACGCACCGTGTTCACGACATGAAGCCAAGCATGTTCCTAGACCACGTGCTGATGTAATTGTGGGATCCACAAGTATATTTAGTGAGTCTATCCACCACAACATAAATGCAATCCTTACCCAATGCCTTGGACAAACCTGTGATGAAATCCATGGAGACACTTTCCCATTTTTGTTGTGGAATGGGAAATGGTTGCAATATACCAACAGGATGTGTATGTTCATATTTTTTTTGCTGACATGACTTTCATTCATTGACATATTTTAGAACATCCTCTTTCAGCCCTTTCCAAAAGAACCTTTCCCTTAGCTTCCCATATGTTTTGAAAAAACCAGGATGGCCTGCTAAAGGAGAGTCATGAGATTCCTTCAAAATATTGTGCTTGAGATTTCATACCAAGTATATTCTATCCTTATAGTATATGATACCATCCAAAACCTTGTACTTATCATCACCTTTGACTCCATCTAACACATTACAAGCAAAACTATCTTTGGCATATTCAACTATTAGCATATTTTTCCAATCTTTTGAAATGTCCATAAGAGAAAATATAGGTCTTCTAGATAATGCATCTGCTACAATATTATTCTTCCCATTAACATATTCAATGTCAAAATCAAAAGATTGGACTTTGCTTACCCACTTTTGTTGCCTTTCATTGAGGTCCTTTTGTTTTGTTGCCTTTCATTGAGGTCCTTTTGTGTGAAAAAATGCTTCAAATTGTTATGATCAGTTTTGACTAGAAAATTGTTTCCCACCAAGTATTGTCTGAACTTGGCCAAGGCATGCATGATGGATAACATTTATTTGTCATAAATAGAGTAAATATTCTCATTTGGCTGCAAATTACTGCTCTCAAAATCTATGTGGTGTTGATTTTGCTTTAGGACCGCCCCTATCCCTTCTCCTGATGCATCACATTCCAAGACAAATGGTTTAGAAAAATCAGGTAATGCAAGTACTGGACAACTACTCATTACCTATTTCATTTTTTGGAAAGCCTTCTCAGCCTCTTCATCCCACTTGAAATCATCCTTCTTGGTCAAATCATTAAGTAGAGCAGTCAATTTAGATAACACTTTCACAAATTTTCTATAGTAAGTGCATATTCCAATGAAGCCTCCCAATGCTTTGATGTTTTTGGGTGATGGCCATTCGAGAATAGCTCTTATTTTTCCCAAGTGCACCTTCACTCCATCTTTCCCAATTATGTGCCCAATATATAAAACTTCTTTCAACCCAAATTCACACTTGGACAACTTAGCAAACAAATATTGTTCATGCAAAATTTTCAAGACTACTTCTAGATGGTGCAAGTCTTCCTCCCATGTTTTGCTGTAAGTTAGAATGTCATCAAAGAAAACCAAAACAAAATTATGGAGTTGTTTGCAAAATATTTGATTCATGCATTATTGAAATTTGGCTGGAGCATTGGTCAAACCAAAAGGCATGACAAGAAACTCAAAATGGCCATAGTGACATCTGAAAGCTGTTTTATGCACATCCTCCTCCTTCATTCGAATTTGATGGTAACCAGATATAAGATCAATTTTTGAGAAGAATTTTGTTCCATGTAACTCATCCATGAGATCATCTATTCTTGGGATGGGATATCTATTTTTGATTGTCTTCTTGTTTAGGGCTCTAAAATAAATGCACATTCTCAAGGTCCCATCTTTCTTTTTCACCAAAACAACTGAAGAAGCATAGGGACTAGAGCTCGGTCTAATGAGTCCCAACTCCAAGAGTTCTTGAATAGCCTCTTCAATCTCCTCTCTAAATTTTTTGGGATGTACATATGGTGGTATTTGTATAGGTGAAGTACCCACCTCTAAAACAATGTTGTGCTCAACTCCTCTATCAGGTGGCCTTCCAGGAGGGAGGTCTCCAAAAACCTTTTCATATTTGTGTAGTAGCTGCCTTATCTCCTTGGGATGTTCTGAAATATTTATTTTTGGTTTGGGTGAAGTGACGTAACATTCAACATCCCATTCAATATCTCCATTCCTCAATATGGACCTCATACTGTGGGAAATCACCACTTGATTCAGATAGGTGTGATGCCCTCTCACAACCCTTTGTTTTCCTTCCAAATATTTGAATCTCATTTCAGGAATTTGATAGTTCACTGTATGTTCCCCTATAGAGTACAACCATTGCACTCCAAATACCACATTAGTATCAACAACATCAACCAAATAAAAGCTATCAAGAAAAGTGTAGTTACCTATGGTGACTTCTAGCTTTGGAATCCATGTTTTTCACTCCATAGTGTTGTGACATGGAATGATGACTGTGAAGCCATAGAATGGTTCAGTAGGTAGCTTCCTCATCTCCACCATGTCTGCATCAATTAAGTTATGTGTGGATCCTCCATCTACCAATACCGATACCCTTTTTCCTTGTACCACTCCCTTGCATCAAATAGTGTGAAAATGAGGCACTGCTGAAAGCACTGACATACTCCCTTTGTCATGTGAATGATGAGTTTATTCTTGTTTCCCTTATTATGCTGTGTCATATCCCTCTTCTTGGTCTGAAATATGTCCTTTTTCCTCCATACTCCCTTCATACTCATCATTAGCATAAAATACTTCAATGTATTGCGCTTTCCCCTTAGCACATTTATGACCTGGTACCCATGGTTGGAAGCATGTGTAACACAATTTATTTCTTTTGAGTTCTTACTTGTTTGGTCCCTCTTTCTTATCCTTTCCAAATGCATCTCTTTTCCATGGATTCTTTTCAAATCTGAACTTGGAAGGGAAGTTTGGCTTGGGAGGACACCTTGTCCTAGGTAGCACATTTTGAAGATCTCTTGCCAAGTTCATGGCATCTTTCAATGAAGTAGGTTTGTGGGAATTAACCAAACCATTCAAAGGTTCAGACAAACCTTCATTAAATATCAATACTAATCTTACAATATATATATCATCCACCTTAACTGATAGTTTTTGGAATTCCAACATATACTCAGCAGGGGTTCCAACTTGCTTCAATTGGGCTAGTTCTTTGAAAGGAATTTCTGGATCTTTTTGCTCAAATATTTCCAATACACTGTAAACAAATTCTTCATAGGTTGTAACCTGATCATGTCCCAAGGTTTTAATTCCATGTAACCACCAATCATTGGCTTCTCCTTCGAGATGCAAAATAGCCATTTTTAGAGCATCCTCTTCAACCATTGGATTCAAGTGAAAATACACATCTAGTTTTGTACCGAAGTATTTGCAGAACTTTGAGATGAGCCATCAAAAGTAGGAAGAGGCATTTTACCTATGGAATAATTCAATTCCTTATTCTGAAAGGGAGTCCTATTACCTTCCCTCATTTTGAGTTTGTTTGAGACATTAAAGTATTGATCAAATGGTAGAGTCCTTCTGCAATCTTCACTCAACTTTTTCCATTCTGTTATAACTTCCAGCATGTCATGTTGAGTGTTAGGTTCTTCTTTGGAATCAATAAATTTAGGTGTAGTAGGCCTTACTGAACTCTTAAATTCATGAGGTCGATTATGAGGTCCTGTCTTTGAGAAAATATTTTTACCCATTGCCTTCTTTTCCTCGAAAGAAGAACTACTGCTGCCTCCTACTTCCACTTTGCTTCCAATTTGACTAGCCAACAATTTGAACCCTTTCATGATCTATTTTGTCATGTAATCAAAGAATGGTTTCATGAATTTACTAAATTCCTCTTTCATCTCCATATCGGAATTTCCTTTTCCATCCTTAGCCATAGTCTCAACAGAATACACCTCTTTTCCTTCTTCTTCCACTTCACCAAAAGAACTTTTAGTTTCAATTTCTAAGGGTGGGGGCTGATTTCTTTGGCTTCTTGTATTCATAAATGGTCAGACACATAAGGTGAAAGGAACATGCTCTGATACCACTTGTAGTGTCTCTTTTTAAGAATTTGTAAAAACTAGGAAAAATTGCAATTTTTGGCCAATTCGACCCTTAGACTAGTAATGACTCAACTGTTGATGTATATGTAACTTCAGAATGTATTTCATTTATATATTTATTGTACTCCTATAGAGATGTATTATTCCTCTATATGGAAGTGTCGTCATTTGTATTGAGAAGTGTCGCAAGTATGTTAACTTGCCGATGGGTTATTAGACCACCTTGTAAGGGGTCGGCCCGATATAATGTAATATGAAGTTATTGTACCTAGCTAGACAAGTCGACCCCATAAGGTTATTGGGAAAACATGACAAGTATAAATAGAGATCGGGAGATCTCTATTTGGATCACTTCAGAACTCACACTTCCTTCACTCGGAAAGTGGCGCACATGTGAGGAGGAGGATCAACTGCTAAGAGGAGTCTATCTCTTGTACTTTGGTTGTGCTATTGCTCTATCTATCTCTGAGGAAGTTGTGTGGGGTTTTTCACCTTAGGGTTTTCCCCACGGAAACTATGTGTGTCTATTGTCTCTCATGATTTTGCTTCTTGTGATGATTGACATGCTTGTTATGATTGATATGCATTGATATACTGTACATGTTATTCTCTCAGTAAATATCCTAGAGTATTGTGAATTATTGCTCAAAATTTAACCTGGTATTAGAGCTAACCTGAGAAGAAGACATTGTGCAGTGACAAAAACTAGGGTTTCTCTCTTATTGGGTTTCTCTCCACATATTTTGGAAAAGTAGTATAGTAGATTGAATCTACTCATCAAGGAGAATATATCTGTCCAATCAGAATTCAATTCTGAGCATTTTCAGATTTGGCCCTAAAAATTAGGGTTTCCACAAAAATAGGAATTTCTAAAATCTGAAGACATAGCTGGAAGCTCCTTGGAAAATTCAAAGTTTAGAGCTTTGGATTGAGATTTTGGGTTGGATAAATCTCCGGGAAACTCAAAACCTAATTCAGGGTCCTCCCTAGTGAACCTGGGAAGACTAAAAGGCATTTATGAAGGGTGAAGCTTTGCAGATCTGAAATTCTGAATACACCAAGCTGATCAGATCATCAAGGCACATCTTTCTATCCTTTCAGAAAGTTCAAATTCACTATTTGAATTTTTAGGGTTTTTTTCGACAAACCCTAATCCAGGACCAGATCTAGTTTTCAACAAAGCAAGTGGTAAGACCTAAATCTCTTCTATTTCCATTTGAAGTACTCTTTAGGATGTCTCACCACACCAAGCTTGAGGATAAGCTTGAAGGAGCTGATAACTTCCGAGCCTGGAAGTATAGGATTGGGTTAATCCTGGAAGAAAATGAATTGGATTCCTACATTAGCTCTGAGGTCCCTATCCCAGAGGATGAAGAGGCTAAGGTATTGCATAAGAAGAAATTGGTCAAGGCAAAGAGAATCATTGCTGATTCTATCAAAGACTATCTCATACCACATGTTTCATCTCTAAAGACACCCAAGGAGATGTTTGACTCCTTGACCAAGTTATTTGAAGGGAAGAACATAAATCGAAAGATGACTCTGTGGAATCAATTGAAAGGGGTCAAGATGTTTAATGGAGAGACCATTCAATCTTACTTCTCCAAGGTCTCTCAGATCAAGGAACAACTTGAAGCTGTGGATGAAGTAGTGGACAATGGTGAAGTTGTTATGACCACTCTGAATGGCCTACCTAGGTCATGGGACTCCTTTATTCAAGGAATATGTGCAAGAAAGAAATTGATCTCTTTCAGTAGATTGTGGGAGGAATGGTCTCAAGAAGAAGCTAGGCTTGTGGCACGAGAAGAAAAGATGGGGAATGAATATCAAGCTCTCAGAGCTCACACCAAGGGAAGCAAGGTTAAGAGGGAGAAATCTCATAACAAGAAACATTCTCACCCTTATCACAAGAAGAAAGATCTATCTCATGTTCGATGTTTCGAATGTAATGAAATGGGACACTTTGCTTCAAATTGTCCCAAGAAGAAGAAAGACAACAACTTCAACAAGAATAAGAAGAATAACAAAAGAAGATATCATGCTCATGCTGCTGAGGATGATGAAACTTCCAGGAAGAAAGCTAGAGTAGAAAGTGATGATGATGACTCATCAAGCGAAGAAGAGTATGTTCTAATCTCTACTCTCACAGGTACTATCTCTCATGGTTGTAATGATTGGTTAATTGACAGTGGGGCTTCCAAACACATGACTGGGTTTAAAGAATATTTTGTAAACCTATCTGAACATGAATCACCCCATAAGGTGAAACTTGAGGATGATTATCAATACCTTATCAAAGGAAGTGGGGAAGCCTCCTACAACCTAGAATATGGAAAGTCCTTGAAGATGAAAGATGTTCTATTTGTACCTGGTCTCAAGAAGAATCTACTCTCCATCTCTGCATTAGATTCAAAAGGTATGAGTGTTGCATTTGTAAATGGAGAAGTCCTAATGTGGCCAAAGGATAAAACTATTGATGATGCAGTGGTGATTGGAGAGCAAGAGGGAGGATTGTATAAATTGAAGGGACAACCTGAACATGCCATGGTGCATGATTCCATGGAGCCAAGTGAACTTTGGCATAGAAGACTTGCACATATGCACTACAGAGCATTACCAATTGCAAGTAAGGCTGTAGAAGGTATTCCTGAAATTAATACCAAGCATGAAGGTGTTTGCAAAGGATGTTCAAAAGGAAAGAACATAAAGAAGGCATTTCCAAGCAGTGAAAGCAAGGCAAAAAGTATCTTGGAAATTATCCACTCCGATGTATGCTGCCCGATGTCATCCAGCTCTCTGAGTGGGTATGTTTACTATGTCTCTTTCATTGATGACTTCTCCAAGAAGACTTGGGTTTACTTCTTGAAGAACAAAGATGAAGTGTTGGATAAGTTCAAGGAATTCAAAATCTTGATGGAGAACCAAACTGATAAGAAGATCAAAACATTCAGAAACGACAATGGTGGAGAATTCACCTCAGGTGACTTCAAGAAACTATGCAGTGATTCAGGGATTAAGAGGGAGTTGACTGCTCCTTACAATCCACAACATAATGGAGTTGTAGAAAGAAAGAATCGAACAATCATGGAAGCAGCAAGGGCAATGCTGCACGACCAGGATCTACCTATGCATCTATGGTCCGAAGCAGCTAGGATAGCTGTATATGTGTAGAACAGAACACCCCACAAGATATTGAACAACAAGACACCAGAAGAGGTCTTCTCTGGTAAGAAACCTTAAGTCAGCCATCTCAGAATATTTGGTTGTCCGGTATACACACATGTCCCAAAGGAAAAGAGGACCAAGCTAGATCCTTCAGGAAAGAAGGGTATCTTTGTGGGTTACAGTGAAATCTCGAAGGCTTATAGAATATACTTTCCAGGGTTCAAGAAGATTGATGTCAGCAGGGATGTAACATTTGATGAAAACTCAGCATTCGTCAAATCAAGGAAGACACCTGTTGAAGTTTATGAAGAACCTAAGGAAACTAGATTTCAAGACACTACCATGACTGAAGCAATTCCAGATGTTGATCGTGAAATTGAAGATCCGCAACAACCAATAGATCCACTCCGTGAGAATAACTCTCATAAGAGAAAACCTGCATGGGCTAGAGAGCTCATTCAAGATGCAGAAAGATATGGCATTCCATAAGAAGAACACAGAGCAAAGAAGAGAACCAAATGACATACCAGCTATGTTTCTTTACTATGTGATATCATGAACAAAGAACCTTCCAATTATGAAAAAACAACGGAAAAGAAAGAATGGAAGGATGCCATGATTGAAGAATACCAATCAATAATGAAGAATGATGTTTGGGATGTTGTCCCAAGACCTGAAGGGAAGTCTTTTGTGACTTCCAAATGGATCTACAAGATCAAGCATGCCGCAGATGGCAGCATAGAGAAATACAAGGCAAGGTTCGTAGCTCGTGGCTTCTCTCAGAAAGAGGGAATAGATTATGAAGAAACTTTTGCTCCTGTAGCCAGGTACACTTCCATCAGAACAGTACTTTCTCTGGCTGCAACGATGAAATGGAAGATACACCAGATGGATGTCAAGATTGCCTTCTTGAATGGTGTAGTTGAAGAGGAAGTGTATTTGGAGCAGCCACTCAGTTTTGAAACACATGACAGGGAGTCATATGTGTGCAGATTGAAGAAAGCCTTGTATGGCTTACAACAATCTCCTAGAACTTGGTATGGTAGGATGGACAATTTTCTATCTAGTTTGGGCTTTACCAAGAGTAAAGTGGATTCCAACCTTTACTACAAGGTTGAGGAGGGAAATCCTGTGATTCTACTCCTGTATGTGGATGACCTGTTTGTAACAGGAGATGACAGATTGATTGACGATACAAAGAGGAAGCTTGCTGCCGAGTTCGATATGAAGGACTTGGGGAGGATGTACTATTTTCTAGGTATAGAGTTGTGGCAAAGTGCATATGGGATCTTCCTTGGACAAGGGAAGTATACAGTATATATCCTGAAGAGGTTCGGGATGATGGATTGCAAGGCCATGGCCACACCTATGGTATCGAACCTGAAGCTTCTATGTGATGCTTCATCTGAGCCGGTTGATGTCTCTATGTATCACCAGATGATTGGGTCCTTGATGTACTTGATGAACACGAGACCAGATATTTGCTTTGCGGTGAACACATTGAGCTAGTTCCTAACGGATCCCATAGGTGTTCACCTGATTGCTGTAAAGCATATTCTGAGGTACCTGAAGGGTACAGTTGATTATGGGCTCAAGTATGAAGCGAATCAAAAGTTTAACCTGGAGGGTTATGTTGATTCAGATTGGGCAGGCAATGCTGCAGATAGGAAGAGCACATCTGGGTGCTACTTTAGTATGGGATCAGGTGTAATCTCTTGGTTTAGCAGGAAGCAGTCCTACATAGCACTGAGTACAGCCGAGGCAGAATATGTTGCAGCATGTTCGGCTAGTTGTGAGGTAGTATGGATTCAGAAGCTACTATTAGAGTTATTTGATCTCCCACTGGAGACTACTGGTATCTTTTGTGACGACTAGAGTTGTGTGAAGCTGTCTGAGAACCCGGTGTTCCACGACAGGTCGAAGCACATTGAGATCAAATATCACTATATTAGGGATATGGTGCAGAGAGGAGCAGTGAAGCTCCTGTATATTGCGATAGATGAGCAGATTACAGATGTGCTAACGAAGCCACTAGACAAAGTGAAGTTCGAGTACTTCAGAGAGAGGCTTGGCGTTCTTCAAATCGATGACACTTCGAGGAAGAAGTGATGGACACATTTGCTGAAGCCATTCCAAGCATGATGGAAGGAGGATCCTTCACATGGCTATAGATGTAAGCGCTGGATGATGAGCATTATGATGATGTTCTAGTTTCTACTCTATATGATCAGTTGGATAATTTATATGTATGTATGTACGCATCATGTTGGATGCTGGATATGATCAGGTAGATCATGTATTTGTATATGTATCAGGTGGATACTTGTATGATTAGGTAGATCATGTATTTGTATATGTATCAGGTGGATACTTGTATGATCAAGTAGATCATGTATTTGTATATGTATCAGGTGGATACTTGTATGATTAGGTAGATCATGTATTTGTATATGTATCAGGTGGATACTTGTATGATCAGGTAGATCATGTACTTATGTATGTATCAAGTGGATGCATTATGTATATCAGATGGATTCATTTGTATGATCAGGTAGATCATGTATGATGATATGTATCAGGTAGATACTTTGTATGCATCAGATGGATATACTGTTTGATCAGGATGATCACAGATGACGAGCTTCAGGATGTTGCTAATGATGATATGCATCAGGTTAATGCTATGATGATGATCAGGATGATCATAGATGACGAGCTTCAGGATGTTGCTCCAGATGATACGCATCAGGTTGATGGTATGATGATGATCATGTTGATCATGTGATGATGTACATAAGGATGATGTATGGTGACTATCGGTTTGATACTCTATGGCCGTGGACAGGTTGTGCAGGTATCATAGAAAAGACCCTTTAAAAACTAGACAGGTAGAGCGGTGTGCTCGTAACATCCTAGGTTTCTCTATCGAGATCAGGACAGGTAGAGCGGTGTGCTTGTAACATCTTGGCATGCTCTGAGTAGGTTTTGCTATAGTTTCGCATATAAAATATCCTTTAAAAACTGGACAGGTAGAGCGGTGTGTTCGTAAATCCTGGGTTTCTCTATCAAGATCTGGATAGGTGGAGCGGTGTGCTCATAACATCCTGGGATGCTCTGAGTAGGTTTTGTGAAAATTCACATAGAAAAGATCCTTTAAAATTTGGACAGGTAGAGTGGTGTGCTTGTAACAACCTGGGTTGCTCTATCGAGATCCAGATAGGTGGAGCGGTTTGCTCGTAACATCCTGGGATGCTATGATTAGGTTTTGTGAAGGTAAACATGTAAAAGATCCTAGGAGATACGATAGGTTGAGCAGTGTGCTCGTAATCAGTCCTGGGATGCTCTTTCAAGGTTTTGTTGATGCTCGTAATCAGTCCTGAGTATTCCATAGTATGGCCAGTGGTGATGAAGACCTACAGGTGGTGGGCCTACATCCAATATGAAAAAGGGATGGCTTTGTAGAACTTCCTATGATGAGTAGATTTAGAGATTGATCGAGATAGCAGCAGCAGTGACGAAGACGATGATTCACTGATGATGATCCAGAGAAGAAGACTTGTGCTAGATGATCTGTGTCAAGAAATACCTTCCTAGTTAAGAGGGAGTGTTGATGTATATGTAACTTCGGAATGTATTTCATTTATATATTTATTGTACTCGTACAGAGATGTATTATTCCTCTATATGGAAGTGTCGTCATTTGTATTGACAAGTGTCGCAAGTATGTTAACTTGCCGATGGGTTATTAGACCACCTTGTAAGGGGTCGGCCCGATATAATGTAATATGAAGTTATTGTACCTAGCTAGACAAGTCAGCCCCATAAGGTTATTGGGAAAACAAGACAAGTGTAAATAGAGATCGGGAGATCTCTATTTGGATCACTTCAGAACTCACACTTCCTTCACTTGGAAAGTGGCGCACATGTGAGGAGGAAGATCAACTGCTAAGAGGAGTCTATCTCTTGTACTTTGGTTGTACTTTGGTTGTGCTATTGCTCTATCTATCTCTGAGGAAGTTGTGGGGTTTTTCACCTTAGGGTTTTCCCCAAGGAAACTCTGTGTGTCTATTGTCTCTCATGATTTTGCTTCTTGTGATGATTGAAATGCTTGTTATGATTGATATGCATTGATATACTGTACATGTTATTCTCTCAGTAAAGATCCTAGAGTATTGTGAATTAATGCTCAAAATTTAACATCAACTACTTCCAAATGGCTCCAAATGATTCTGAATTGGGTATGAATGAGTTTGGAAGGTATTCAGACATAAAAATGAGGCTTATGGATGCTTGGAAACTCTCAAAACACTTCTGCAACATTAATTTGTAATCAGGGAAAAATAGGGAACTTTACTAGTTAAATCGAGGTTCAAAACCCCCAAGGGTAGGGGACAAAGATGGCTTCCCCAAACACTGTAAGACCTTACCAAATTTCATAACAGAGACATGTTATTGATAGAGGACTTAAATGGGCTCCCCAATGCATCTTTAATTAGTTTCCATAGGCTTCTTCAACTCCCATAAACTAGAGGTTTGTATACATGTCTTCACATAGGGGGTAATGATAGTAAACTTCCCCACTTGTTATGAAACTTGAAATTCAGGTTCCAATGACTTGTGAAATGTTAATGAAAATTCTTCAGAACATTAATGACACTCCATACATAAAAAAAATCACATATATTGACTGATACAAATCGAAATAAAGCCTCTTCAAGCTCCAACAAGATATAGGGAAAATGGCACCATTTATGCATTGTTTGGTATTTTTACATAGTTCCACTTGGTATTTCGACCTGAGAGTCTTCTGAGCATCAAATACAGAGTATATATATCATAATACAAAAATGCGGGGACTCAATATCTATCCCAAAGAGATCATCACCTCATCAAGTGCACCCCTCTTCAAGGAGCAAGAATATGACAAAAAATGGAAGAATATTTGTAGAAGCAAGATGAAGGAGATATGATCACAAGATTCCATATAGATTCAAACTGAAACAAATGAATCCATTTTAGCTCCAAATTAAAGGTCTGAATGTCCTCTCCAATTTCCAATTAGGATGGGAATCTTTCACCCTCAAAATTGGTGCTAAGGCAAGTAGAATAACACTCTACTAGCTCTCCTCTTCAAATGCAAAATGTAAAATGATCAAAATACACTCTCCTTATTTGTTATTGACTTTTATAAACTTACAAATACCTCCTTATCTCTAATTCCATCCATGAGATTCATTCCAACTCAAATTAGTAAGAGATTCCAAAGTATGCCACTTGTCCCTCCAATTCTAGCCTCGTCCTTCACTCAATTAGAATGGGTGACTCTTTGGATGCCCTAACTCCCTTGTGCGCCCTATTGGAGGATATTTTTATCCCTGACATGTAATATATGTCAGATGTCAGCCATCAGGTCTAATTTTGTCATAAGTTTCATAAGAATCTTCATCATTGGTGTCATAGAAGCTAGGGAATCTTTCCCAAGTGTCATAGAAGTTTCACTATTTTAGGGCCACATTTAGGCTTAATCTTTGTACTTGCAGACCTGAACATTGATTTAAAGACATGTTAGGATAATTTTACCACTAATTAGGAAAAAAATTGGGAGGATTTGGGTTGGGATCTTCAAATTTGTAATTTCCCTCCAAAAACCTTTAAAGATGGCCTAAATCGGCATTGTTTTCATTTTTTTCTTACAATTTGTGGTAGATCCAATTGCTTAAGGTCATATTTTGATTTTATATCCCTGATTGCATATGATTAGGTTTGATCCTTAAATAATTTTTATTTATTTCATTGTTTGCAAATAGTGAAAATTGGAAAAGGATAAATATTTGTTTAAAGAACCTTAAGGCCCTTTCATTTTTGAATCTCATACATTTGTTATTTGAAACATGAAACCAAATATCAGTTATGACATATGAAAATATAAATTGAACACATTTTACATATATATTTGAATTAAAAAACAAAAAAATTGAACATTACACTTTGAGATATTTTGAAAACACTTTCCCTCC
The DNA here is from genome assembly GCA_027924585.1 of Larix kaempferi. NCBI lineage: Eukaryota > Viridiplantae > Streptophyta > Pinopsida > Pinales > Pinaceae > Larix > Larix kaempferi. Next base: position 23,913,281 of record BSBM01000217.1, read on the forward strand.
AAAATAAAAATAAAACAAGCTTTAATTAGTCAAATTTTGTTTTGGATCTACATTATTTTCATTATTCTCATGCACAATTAGAGAAGGTTCTAGATTTAGATCTCGATTTTCTTGTGATAAGTTATGTCTGAGCCACCGTATCCTCTTCACTTGGGATTTCGAGCGATCTTGTGAACCAGAAAGTGGATCTCATGTGTAATAGTGCAGATTTCAATTTTCTCATACATTTCTCGAGCTACCGTATCCTCTTCACTTGGGATTTCGAGCGATCTTGTGAACGAGAAAGTAGATATCAAGTGTAATAATTTAATTCATAAGTATTCAAAGGGCTCTGCGTATCCTCTTTTCTTGCACTTTCGGGTGCCCCCTCAAACGAGAAACAAATATCCCCCGTGTAATAGAATTAGATTCATTTTCAGTGTGATATTCTTGTTTGGTTTACATTGATTTTAAATCAGTCATTCTCCATATTTCAGAAGAACTGTTCCTAAATATTAAAAATATACCAAAAACATTTTGCATGTTTGAAAGACACACATGAACCTATAACTTTTTATTAGATTAGAACATTCATCGAATTGAAAGGTAGAGTAGTGAGCATACTACATTGTTTGGTTCACATTTTTCGAGTCAACACACCACCAATTTCACTTCCAGTCTTGAAACTAAGAAAACTACCATTAAAGTTGGCGCTTAATATAAAAATAAACAACATTTGATTTTCATATCACCAACAAGAATAGTTTAGTGCCATGGATTAGGTTTGGATATTTAACACTCCTGGGATACAAACATTTTGAAACTAGCATTGATTATTGAGAGTTTAAATCCATTAGTAGCAAAAAACGCTTATCGAGAAAGCGCATATAAAACATGCGTCAAGCACGAGGTCAATCTGGATAATTAAGGGTGGTTCCCCACCTCTTTCTTGTTTAGTGGGACATGATATCATCTTGGAATTCTATGTAAATTGAGAAGTCCTCGGGGTGACATCACGTTTCTAGAATATGTGGTTATGAGAGTTGTCCTAGACTTACTACTGTTCCTCCTGACCGTCGATTGTGAAGTGGTAACCTTAGTTTCTATTCCTAGGATATCACATAGGCTATTATGAGTGGGGAACACTTTAAATACCTAAGACATACTTTGAAGCTTTCACTCCTTGGGAGGGTGATCGGACAAGAACCAATACTTGCCTAGAGTGCCTTAGGATTGATTGATTCTGTTTGTGATTAAGAACACCATTTTAAAACAAATCCTTTTATCAAAATTCTTCAAAGTGGATACTCTCTAGATACTCCAGACATGGCGGCAGCTAGGTAAGTCACCAGAAATTCAAGTCCCCGCTACATTGCGGAGACGGATTCAAAAGAAATAACCTTGTAACTTGGAAATTGAACAACTACTAGATTCAATTAACAACAATAGAGAAGAACAATATCAAACAAAGACTGAAACTTCACCTAACGAAGAATGATCCGCATGCGATCAGGTGCATGAGGGGGAAAACATTCGATTGAATGAATCGGGCACTACTATGGAGGAAGCATAATAAATAGAGTAAGCAAAGTAGGAATACACTACATAGATAAACACAAATACACATAGACAATATGCAAGAATGCGAATTGATCTTCTCTATTACTTGATGACTGAAAAAGATTATATGATAAGATGTATGTTACAATATTGTACATGCTTATATAGAGAATGTTGAGAGGCTTGGGTGCTTTCCCGTTACGTTCAGTTACAAGAGAATTTAGAATGGTTTCGGAAGTTCAACCGTTACATCCAACTGGAAGACATAGATACAATCTATCGTAGTTCATCAATCGCTAGTCGATGTTGCATATCGACGTCGTGAAACTGTCGAGGTTGTTGAACTTGTCAAATTTGCTGATTTTGTCGAAGTCGTGTCGAATTCAGAACTTGTCGAAGTTGTGCTAAAGTCTATGAATTGTCGTTGTCGATGTTAGTATCCGACAATAATTCCAACTTCCGAGTGGATCAGACCTCCTTCCTTAAGAAACAATGGTCCTCATTTCTTGCTCGTTCAAGTGAGGAAACTTGTCGTTCAGTTTGGTAGTAGAGTACAATTTTCCTTGGGATGGGATCTGTCTGACTTTAGAAACCTAAAACACGGGAATTGTGTTCGTCCTTGTATGACGTACTCGTCGTCCCACGTTGGTGTCGCAAGGAAGAGGGTCCTAAACATCTGGATAGATGTCTTCGGGTTATGCTATTGGTAATTTGTTATGTTCCAATAGTGGTGCATGGTATGGTCGAAGTAGATCCACATTGAATACTGGATGCAAACCCAGGCATGTAGGAATGTCTAGTTGGAAATCATTTTCTCAAATCTGTCGAAGAATACTGTACGGACCATATCGCAAAAGTTTTAGCTTATTGTATGGACCAGTGAAGCGCTCCTTATTGAGATGTAACCATAATTTATCCCCAATTTGGAATGAATGATCATGGATACGATGCTTGTCATGTTGGGCCTTACCTTCCACGCTTACTCGTTGCAACATTTCATGTGCTTGCTTCTGGATGTCGCAGGTTCGATCTCAAAACTTCAAGGCTTTATCAACTTCCCGCTGGATGTAGTTGGTGTCAGGGTTTGACTGTGTCAAGTAGATGATCAATTCGATAAGCGTTGAGGGTTGAAATCCGTAGCAGATATCAAATGGACTCTTTCCCATAGAGTTGTGCTGAGCACGATTCTGACTGTGTTGTATGGATGGAAGAATTTCATCCCATGTTCGTCGATGCTTGTGGTTGTACATGCGAAGCAGTTGTACTACCAAGCAATTCACAACTTCCATATGTCCATCGGTTTGAGGATGGAAAGGTGTCGACAATGAGAGTCTTGTGTCCAGTTGTTTCTAGAGAGTCTTCCAAAATATGCTGAAAAATCTGGCATCTCGGTCGGAAGTAATGGTTGTCAGTAAACCAAAGTGTTTCCAAACATGTGTGAAGAAGAGTTGAGCGGTCTGCTACGCTGTCGTGGTATCCTTGCATGGAATGAGAATGGACATCTTGGAAAATCTGTCGACTACTACTAATATCATGTCTTGCTGATGTATGGTAGTAGGATATCCCATCAATTAGTCCATATAAATAGATTCCCATGGTCGACTAGGAATTGGAAAAGGTGTGTACAGTCCATGTCGCCAATTAGGCGGTTTAGCAATGGCACAAACCACGCATGATCGAATGTACTTATTGACGTCGGTTTTACGTGTAGGCCAAAAGAAATACTTCTAGAGGATAGAAAGTGTCTTTGATACTCCAAAGTGTCCTGCAGTCTTGCTATAGTGTGCCTCCGAAATGAGATGCTGTCAATGCTCACCTGTTGGTACATAAAGCTGTCCAAACTTGTATAGCAAGGTGTCTTTCAGGAAATATCCGGAGGTCAAGGACTTGTCGGTCTGTAGTTTTCAATAGAATGATGACAAGTCATGGTCGTCCTGATACAATTGAGTCCAACTGGTTATGTCATATCCCTACATACTCATGATAGTAAAAAGGAGAGTAATGGGTGGTCGAATTAGACAATCGGTGGTGGCATTAGCTTTACCTTTCCGATATTTAATTACCAACTGAAATTGTTGTAGGTAATTAATCCACTTGAGTTGTCGAGTTTTTTGTATTTTCAACTGGGTCGGAGTGAACTATAGAGGCTTATGGTCAGTGAGGATGACCGTTTCGTTTCCAAGGATGTAATGCCTCCATTTCTTGAGAGCTTGCAAAATGGTGTACAGTTCTGTCTGGTATGTCGAATATATTCTAACCGTGTCATTAAAATTTTCAGAATGAAAAGTGACTGGGTGACCAGACTGAGTGATCACTACGCCCAAGGCATAGTCCGATGCGTCTGTCTCAATCTCAAAGGGATTATGCAAATCAGGTAACACAAGTACTGGAGCAGTGCAGAGCTTGTGCTTGAGCTATTCGAATGTTGCTTGTTGAGTTGGTGTCCATTTGAAGATAGTTTTCCCATTTCCTTTCGTCAACTGATTCGAGGGCCAGGCTATGTGATTGAAGCTGAGTATGAATCGTCAATAGAAATTCACCAAACCAAGAAAAATTCATAGTTCTTCAATGCTTTGAGGAATGGGCCAATCTTTGAGGATTTGTAATTTTTTTGGATCGATGTGAATTCTTGCAGAGTCAACTACAAACCCCAAATATTTGATGTTGTTCATCACAAAGGAACATTTGTCCAGATTCAAGTAGAGTCGATGTTGTTGGAGAGTGTCGATGATTTGTCACAGTTGTCCGACATGTTCTTCCCATGATCAACTGAAAATCAATATATCATCGAGGTAGACAATGACCTATTTGCGGATGAAAGGTCAAAGAGTGTTATCCATATACCGCATGAAGGTCGCAGGTGCATTGGTTAAGCTGAAAGGCATGACTAACCATTCAAACAATCCTTCCTTGGTCTTGAAAGCAGTTTTCCATACATCTGTGGGATCTAATGGAATTTGATGATATCCCGACTTGAGGTTGATCTTAGTAAAGAATTTAGCACCTTTCAGACAGTCTATGAGCTCTTCTATCCACGACAGAGGGTATCTATTCTTTACCGATTTTTTTTTTAGGGCCTGGTTTTCAATGCACATGCGCCAAGTCCCGTCTTTTTTTGGAACGAGGATGACTGGACTTCCTCAAGGAGAGGAGCTGGGTTGTATATGAACATTGTCGATCAAATCTTTGATTTGTCTGCGAATTTCTTCATTTTCGAGAATGGATCTTTTGTAAACAGATGCATTAGGCGAGGAAGAACTAGGAGCAAGTTCAGTGGATTTTTTTACATGGAAATGTCGAGGTACTCCGTCTAGCTCTTGGAATAAGCTCCAATACTCGTCAAGAACGTTGTCGATCAACTGCTTCTGTCGGGAGCTGCACTGGTCGGTTAGTCGACTCATCGCTGCAGTATTCCTAGAACGTTGCGGTTTGATCATGATTAATGCGAACTTCTGAGCATGATTGATGAGCTTATTCGTATGTTTAGTAGATATCATTGCAACTGTTGGTGTAGTTCGTCGCTCTAGTATGTTGTACCATCGGTTCTGGATTCTGACAATCACCTTCTGAGGTCGTTACTGATAACTTCCATGTCGATCCCATAAGTAAGGTTTCCCAAACAAGGCGTCAACTATGGAGAGTGGTTCCACGTCATAGAGTACTTCATATTCAAAAGGTTTTATGAAGTAGGAGAGTTTGCATTGTCGCGTGATCCTTAGTTCCTGTCCATCCTTCATCCAACCGATGTTGTAAGGCTGAGGATGCGGAGTGGTGAAAAGACCTAGTTTCTTCACGAGCTCTTAAAAAAAAACTTCTTTTGGATATTGTTATCCACAATCAGATGTAATGTATTGTTTTGAACCCATATCCGTGTATGGAATAGTCGCTCTCGTTCGTCCTCGTCGACGATAGTCGAGTCTGCTAAGTGATTGATTTCGATGTCGAAAGGGTCGTTGCGTCTAGATCAGATTCTTCCATAGTATTGTTGAATGAGTCGGATGTCCACACTTTTTCCAAAAATGTCTTCCGAGATTTGCATTTAGACGTATCATGCCAAGATGAGTGGTGGTAATCACACCATTTCTCGGTAGGCGGTTGTTTTCTACGTTCCCTTTTATGAAAAGGATTTTTGTCGTGATCTGTCTTTGGTAGTGTCAGCTGAGAATATTTCGACTTATCGAGGTCGGCTTGTTCTTTCTTGTCGGGTGGTCGTCCTGATGTCGGCTTTGTCGCAAAGCGTGCTTTTCCTTTTTGCTTGGTTTCAAGTTTGCTGGCATAGTGGAATGCATCTGTGAGCATTTTGACAGTCAGAAATTCCATCTCTTGCTGAATGTACTGGGACTATCCATTGATGTACTTCAAAACAAGCAATTTCTCTTCTTCTTGAACGCCAAGTGTAGCCATGAGTCGATAGAACTCATGAGTGTAACTATGTACTTATTGGTATTTCCATTGCCTTAGCTTCTGCCACTTCTTATACTATTGTTCAAGGTATTTGGGTGGGTAAAATTCCTTTCATATGTATTCGACAAATTTATCCCATGTGTCGATGGGGTCTCCTCTTTTCTCCATCTTTGTCGAGAGGTTCTCCCACTAGAAGTGCACAGATGTTGACATCTTTAAGGATGCAATGGTGAGCTTTTCATCTTCTGAGAGTTGATTTACAGAGTAATAGGATTCCAATTGTTGTACCCAATTTTCAACGGATTTTGCATCAATATTTCCTTCTAGATTCGGTATGTCCAAATTCATTTGCACTTTGAAGGGGCTGATTTTGTTGGAGTTAGTTCTCATCGAAAATCCTCCGGATGTTCAAGCAAATCGCGTGAGAATTTCATTGAACTGTGTGATCATTTCAGTCCATTTTCGATCCAGCGCTTGCTCAATAACTTGTGTTGTCTCGTTGATTGCATGTCTATTGTCTATTTCTCCTGCCATTTATGGAGGTAGTGTCTGCTTGGATTGCCGAGATTGCGAGCGTGTTTGAACAGGAATAAGTCAGGTACTTTGCTGGAAGTGTCTACGCAAAACTTAAGCATGAATAAAACTGATCTGCATGCTCCCAGGTGCACGAGGGGGACAATAGTCGATTGAAAGAATCAGCAATATTATGGAGGAATCATAAGAAATAGAATAAGCAAAGCAGGAATACACTACACAGATAAACACAAATACACACAGACAATATGCAAGAATGCGAATTGATCTTCTCTATTACTTGATGATTGAAAAATATTCTATGATAAGATGTATGTTACAATATTCTACATGCTTATATAAAGAATGCTGAGACACTTGGGTGCCTTCCCGTTACGTTTAGTTACAAGAGAAGTTAGAACAGTTTCGGAATTTCAACCGTTACAGCCGACTGGAAGACAGAGAGACAATCTGTCGTAGTTCTTCAATCGCTAGTCGACATTGCATGTCGACGTCATGAAAATATCGAGGTTGCTGAACTTGTCAAAATTGTTGAGTTTGTCGAAGTCGTGCCGAATTCAAAAGTTTTTGAAGTTGTGTCCAAGACGATGAATTGTCGCAGTCGATGTTAGCAGCCGACAATAATTCCAACTGCTGAGTGAATCAATGAAAACACATACATTGTTGATAACCTTGCTCCATTTGAAACTGAAACACTATATAACAACACAGTTACTCATGTAAACCCACCTTTGACAAATATTTCAGACCCAGTGGTACTTCACATTAGTGAGTCATCGAATTACATCAATCCTCTTTTCAGTTATTGGACTAATATGCAAAATTCAACAATTGACCCTATGGATTCATCAGGAGCGCAAGGGAATACATCATCACAACCTCAAACAATTGCTGTAGATATAAATATTTCCAATTTGGACTCTACATCAATCCCAACAGAGAGTATACTATTCATTAGCGCAAGTTCAACTAGCACTTCAGTTCCAGTTGGTACAGTTTCGGGTTCCAATACCGAAAGTACATCCACTTCATCTATAGGGATTCCTACTGGAGGGTGTGCCTTACCAAATATGGGTTTTCCATATGGTTTGTCTAATCAAGGTCAAAATAGTCAAGGAGTAAACCAAATCCTCTTGCTATACCTAACATTTTTCCAATTTCTACTTCTCGGGGAAACCCTTCACCATGGAATGTTAATATTCCTGGTGGAACTAATGGGCCATGGAACAATAATTCCAATTGGATTTATGCTCCACAGTTTAGTGTAAATGCCTCAATAATTCATCCCCCAACTTTTTCTAGCACAAATCCTGGGGCTAATCGCATATCCCCAACAGGTAGCACACCGGGAGGCAATCCACCTATAAACCCCATTCTGCAATGGAGTGGGCAAGTTCCAAGAAGTAACCAATATTCTTGGGAACCACCCCTAGAAGGGGTAAATAAATCTTGGAACGCTTATGAAAACCAAGGAAACAATCAATGGAGTGGTTAGATTCCGACAAGTAACCAATCTTATTGGTTCCCACCTCCGCAAGGGGGAAATCCACCCATTAATCATATCCCGCAATGGAATGGTCATGTTCCACCAAGTAACCAATCTTATTGGAACATAAATACACAAGGTGGAAATCCACTCATTAATCCTATCCCACAATGGAATGGTCATGTCCCACCAAGTAACCAATCTTATTGGAACATAAATCCACAAGGTGGAAATCCACTCATTAATCCTATCCCACAATGGAATGGTCATGTCCCACCAAGTAACCAATCTTATGGGAACATACCTCCACAAGGGGGAAATCCATACATGCATCCTGTTCCAAAAGGGAATGGACAACATTCAGTAAGTAACCAATATTTTTGGATGAAATATCCACAAGGAGGTAATCCTTCTTGGAATGATTTTCAAGCCCAAGGACAAAAACAATGGAGCCATCAAATTTCACCCACATATCAAACATTTTCTACAGCACCGGTCAAATCACCATTTCTAGCCACATTGAATCTATTAGATTTATCCCGGTTGACTAGTGATAATGTTCTACATTTGAATGGATGGCCAACCATACCAACTAAACTACCCTCAGACATACCCAAGTTTGAAGAAAAAACAGGGGAATATCCATCAAATCATGTGATGACATTCCATTTGTGGTGTTCATCCAATTCCTTAGTTGATGATAGTGTAAGGTTAAGGTTGTTTCAGCGGTCCCTAATGGAAAATGTTGTGAAATGGTACATTGAGTTTCCCTGCAATACATTCACGTAATTTTCATCTTTATCTATGGTCTTTCTGACACATTTTCAATTACCTATCCACTATGAGACGAGAACATAACTTTTAACTTCACTTAGGAATTCCACTTCTACTCACATATCGGATCATATCCACGAATGGAGGAGGCGCCGAAGGATTATAAAATCCAAAATACCCGATCAATTCTTATCACATTGGTTCATAAAATCACTATTACCTACTCTTTCCAAATATGTAGCCATGTCAGGAGCCATGAGCGAAGAACAACTCATTCAGAGTGCTCAACAGATGGATTTGATATATTCCCAATCGGGCACACTTTATGATTTAATACCTCATGTTGTAAGACCTGTGTCTGATCCAGATAGGCCACCAAAAGGACCTCATACCGATGGTGTGATTGGATCCATAAACCAAATTTAACATATTACCCAATAATTGGGACAAATGCCGGTTCAGACTTTGCAACCCACAGCTGGCCAGCAAACACAGCAATCTGTAACTCCCACCCAAACTTTTGAAGTACTTACGGTTCAAACTGCGGACCCAAAAGGAAAAAAGAAGAAACGAAAGAAGAAGCACAATGCTAATTCTGGGACAGGAGATGCACCTAAGGTGAATAATCCTACTAGAGGCAATTAGGAAAATTGGAAAAAAAAATACCCTTGCAAAATTTGCCAACAGGATCATCCTACTCACCTTTTTTCCTCATATGGATGATATTCATCAAATGTTGGCACAACGAGGAGGGAAAAAAAAACCTGTCATCCTAACTCAACCTTTCCCCCGACAAAAACAGATGGTTGTTGCGGCTCCAGTACCTCCACTAGGAGGAAACTAGGAAAACACCCCACAAGGGGACAATCCACCCAATGCTAATATCTTCACGATTAGTGAACATGAAATAAATATTCAAACAAGCACTCGTTCTTATGACATACCTTCGAAAGATGCATAAACAACTAGATCTCAACCTAGTGGTTATCTAACAATTGAGAAGCCAACCATAGACATAGTACCTCGACCTCCAAAATGGGTTTTCCATAGAACAACACACAATCCCAACGCGCGAGCTGCTCAAAACTACAATGTGGTTGAAGACTTAGCTCAAGATCCTTGTTCAATGTTTACCTTGGAAGTATAGAAAATTTGTCCTTCTCAACGAAAGGCACTATTGTCTACTATTGGTGCTATCAATCCATCTGACAACAATTTGATAACTTTTGACTTAGAAAAGTCCACATGTAGGCTTCCATCACAAATCGCATTTCAGATCAAAGTGACTTCACATGGTAACAAAATGTTTCAAACTGTTGTGGATGAAGGAGCCTCAACTTGTGTCATGTCACTAGCATGTTGGGAAGCTTTGGGATCTCCCACCCTAGTACCATCCCATACAATACTCAAATCATTTTATGGTCATTCGTTCCCACATCATGGGCTTATCATGGCTTGCCTAGTTGACTTGGGAGGTAAAACAATTCAAGTATATGTTGAGGTAGTGGACGCGCCCATAGATCACAATTTTCTATTGGGACGTAGTTATATACATAAGATTAGGGTTGTAGTGTCTTCAGTATTTCGAGTTATTCGGTTCCCACACCAAGGGAAGATTGTCACGATTGAACAACTAGACTACTGCATACCTGAAACTAGTGTCCACTCGAATGTACCTTTTGTAGGGGATTCGAAAACGGTGATTCAAGATATTGGGGTAGGAATGTTCAAAGATTCATCCCTCATGGGAACTTTCACGATTCCACCACTGGTATTGACCCCTAGCACTGCTCCAATTTTCACTATTACATCAGAAGTATACTTTCCATTAAAAAAAAATTTGAAGTCCATGCCAGAAGTTGGCTCCACCTCATCGGAGGGAGCCTCCAAGGAGCACATCTTAGTTGAAAAGAGTGATGGAAATATACAAACTTCTATGAAACATAATGAAACAGAGAATAGTGTTCCCCTTTCTTTCATAGAGATTTACTATCAAGCTATTCAAATGGCTTCGGCATATTCATACCAAAATCCTTCCCATATGGAGGAATATGATCCTTACACTTCACTAATATGGGCCATGAACACTCCCAGTACTCATGACATCCTGGATCATACTTTTTCATCAGATGAATCCATCCTTGAAGTCATGAATATCTTTGAACGAAGCTGGGAAGATATGCATCATAGATCCTCATTTCTTCTAAAGAGAGATTCATTAGAGGTCAAACCCGAAAATGTTTACCTTGATGATGACATGGAAAAATACCAATACCCCATCCAAACACACAATGTGATTTCAAAAGTAAATTTGGAAAATATTTCGAAAGCCATCCCAATCGATATATCCATTAATCCTGGCATTGTTGAAAACATCAACATAGGTGCGGATTGCTCTCCAGAATAAATCATACATTACACTGCTCTATTCAAAGAGTTTTGTGATGTGTTCGCTTGGTATTACGAAGAAATGTCAGGCATCGATCCCAGCATAGTTGAACATGAGATAAAAACCTATGATAATGTTAAACTAGTGCGACAAAAACTACGTCCGGTCAGTCCTAAGAAATCACATGCCATCAAAACAGAAGTTGAATTTTTTTTGAAAGCTGGCTCCATCTATCATGTTCCTTTGACTGCATGGGTATCCAATCTTGTTCCTATTAATAAAAAGCAAGGAACTATTCGGGTTTGTACTGACTTTAGGGATCTAAATTTGGCATGTACCAAAGCCAACTATCCAACACCCTTCATTGATCGGATTATAGACGAATGTGTTGGGAATGAAATCTTTTCATTAATGGACGGATTATCCGATTACAACCAAATCTAGATAAAAAAGGAAGCCCAACATAAAACAACTTTCATATTCCCTTGGGGGACTTTTGCATATCGAAAAATTCCATTTGGCCTTAAAAACGTCGGGGCTACTTTTGAAAGAGCCATGTCATATGCATTTCATGACATTAATAAAATCGTTGAGGTTTATCTTGATGACTTGGAAGCCAAATCTAAAAGGAGAGTTGAACATAATGCACATTTACGAGCCGTTTTTGTTCGATGTCGCAAATATAACATTAGGTTGAACCTACACAAATACATGTTTTGTGTGGACTATGGGAGATTACTTGGGTTCATAGTTTCAAAAAAAGGAAATATGGTGGATCCCATCAAGGTTGAGGCAATACTTCAGTTTTCTTCCTTGGAAAAAATAACACAACTTCAAATCCTTCAAGGGAAAGCTAATTACTTGAGAAGATTTGTCGAATGAGCTAAAGGTTTCATGCGTCTCCTAAAAAAATATGCACTATTCATATGGGATGACCAAGCTCAATTCTCATTTGATGCAATAAATAAATCTTTGGTCTCTGCCTCGGTACTTATTCCACTAAACTATAGTAGAGACATTTTGCTATATTTGGTAGCATCTAGTTCCACCATAGGAATGGTATTGGCACAAGAAGATGAATCATCACAAGAGCATATTATTTACTATCTTAGTAAGGGCCTTGCAGGTCCCGAAGTGAGATATTCCCAGGTTGAGAATCTGGCCTTGGCAGCAGGTCATACTGTCCAAAGACTTAGTTATTATATACTTCCAAGAAAAATGACCATAGCGGATGAAATGAACCCCATGAAATACATTCTGTCCTGCCATATCATCAGTGGAAAATATTCAAAATGGATAGTAATTTTGCAAGAGTTCGATCTCGAGTTAAAAAATGCTAAATCCAAGAAGTTGTTGGCATTTGTTGAACTAATGTCTGAGTTACCCTGTGAGAAAGAGGATACTGTATTTGTTGAATCTTGGGCAGATGAACATGTATTCCTCATCGCAACATCAAATAATTGGTATGGAACATTTATCACATATCTCCAAACCCAAAGGATTGATCCTCAGTTTTCTAGAATTGAACGACATCGCATTCGACCATGTTATAGGTCAAATATGCACTTCTCCGTCCGTGATCACATTGCTTTATCGATCACACAAAAGGACACCATGGATTGAAGAGCTAGGTTGACCTAGATGATTTATTGATGGTAGTACACTCTTCAGCTGAGAAATTTATTTTTTCTCCTGATTTCACCACATGTGCGCTACTATTGCTCTAGAAAACCAATGCACATGTCAAAAGATGTGCTTCTTTCCTCAAGGACAACCAGCGCACACTTTCCAAAAAGTTGCAAACGCTTGTTGCAAAGCATGAAAGTTGATTTCTGTACACTACTCTTGTTGTATGAAACTCGCACACATCTTAAGATGAAATCAAGAAATATATTAAGATTATGAATTGGGATTACTTGAAGTTGTTTCTGCAACTTCCCCAACCTCCCAATTCAACCACCTCTCGAATCCAACTTCCTACCTTGTCCCATAAATACAAGGAGGATCCATGAGAGAGGAACCTAGAAGAAAGGCCTTAAGTGCTGTTACGTTGGAGGAATTCCCAAGTCATTGTGAAGAGAAAGAGCCTAGGAATTGGTTGTAGAGGCATCTTGACTGATCATGTATATTTGTACTGATTCATGTTTCTTTGACAATAAAAAGGTGGAATTACCCTTCCTGTCCCAAATCGAATGTCTATTGGATTGTATGTTCATTTGGTTTAGTATCTGATTGTTGTTGATGTTTGATTGATTTCAATATTCATCATATTTATTATAGTCAATATATGCTGAGGAAGGTTTCCTTTGTGTTGTAGGTTCATCATAGTGAAGGATCAAGCGGAACAAGCGAAAGCTAGGACCAACCGTCGATAAAAGGTACATCTTTCGATATCTTGATATCTTTCATTTGTAGGAACTAAATGAAATGTAATGAATGTATTTACCTGTCACCCCGCGCAAGTTGGTAGTGTCTTCTCCTCACTGTAAGGTATTAATCCTGAACAACAGACACCAAGCATGAAGATACCTCATCATAGGGGATACTTTGTACCGTTGAGGAGTAGACATGATCTCAAGACGTTTTTTAATACATGAGGAATTTGAACAAGTTTTGAATGATTTCCTTGATGGGGCATGTGGTGGTCATATTTCTAGGTTGGAAACTGCCCAGAAAATCTTGCGTGCGAGATAATTTTGGCCTACAATATTTAAAGATTGCATCAATGTCGTCAAAAAGTGACACCCTTGCCAAATCTACACAAGAAAAATGCGCACACATCCTACTCCATTACACCCTGTGGTAACCATGGATCCATTTTCAAAATGGGCCATTGATTTTATGACAATCAACCTGCCTTTAGTTGATGGCCACAACTAAATTATCGTAGCAGTGGAATACTTCACCAAGTGGGTTGAGGCAATGCTTACATTCCACTGCAACATATTTTCTATTCAATCACATGATATAAAGGTTTGGTGTACCCAAAGAGATCAGTATTGATAATGGAAGTCATTTTAGGAATTCCTTTATGGATGAACTTACCAATAGGTTATGATTGTGGCAGGACTTTTCCTTGCCATATTAACCTCAAGCTAACGGACAATTCAAAGCCATTAACAAGGTTTTGAAAACTATGTTGCAGAGGATGATTAATAAGAACAAAACTAACTTTCACTTAATGTTGTTTTCCGCTCTTTGGGATTACTATACCACTGCTAAAACCGCAACCAGATTCACTCCTTTCCAATTGGTTTATGGAGAAGAAGCTGCGTTGTCGATTGAATGAAAAATCCCATCATTAAAAATAACAGTCGAACTCCTACGTAAAACTTCTGCAAAAGACGAAAGGCTTCTCCATATTCATTCTCTGGATGAAACTAGAAGGGGAGCTTCTCTAAATGTGGAAGCACACAAGAAAAGGGTTAAAACGCAATATGACAAATCATCCCGTCCCCAAGTATATTCTGAAGGCGATTTGGTTTTAGTTTATGACCAAGACCAAGACAAAATAGGAGAAGGGAAATTTATACCAAAATGGTTTGGCCCACTTGCAGTCAAAACTGTTTTAAAAAGAGGAGCTTATTAATTGATCAATTATGATGGGGAACCTATGTTATATATCATAAATGGTCCCTATCTGGAGAAAGACTTTGCGTAGGAACTGATGCCTCACGACACTTGTTGTATTATTTTGTATTCTTTGTATAAAATTTTGTACTTTAGTTATTTCGAGCACACACGTATATTGCTTGGAATTTTCACTTTGGCAGATGGCACAAGAAACCTTCACATATTTGGGATATGCAGATGGCGCCAGCCGTAGTTCTCGGAACATTGCTTCCACTGCATGGGTGATTTTCACACCTAATGACGAAGTTTTAAGTTCAGGAGGATTTTTTCTCAGATTTGCAACCAACAATGTTGCATAATATAGCGCACTCATTGAGCTTCTTGTCAAGGCTATCACCTTGGAATACGATGGATAATAGTAAAAATGGACTTGGAATTAGTTGTATCCCAGTTAAATGGTCAGTATCAAGTTCAAAATCCTACACTGTTTAGAAATTTTATACGAGTACGTCTTTTAGAACGTCAATTGGAGTTCATTGAATATGTTCAAGTTCCTAGAAGTATGAATAGTTTGGTTGATTCCTTAACCAACTACGTACTTGATTGGAATCTAAGTCATTGACATCGCACTGAAAAAAAAATCATGTACATTATTCATGGCAATTTAATTGAACATATCATTTAAAGACATAAGTAAAAGCCGAACTAAACTAGCTTACATCATAAACCAAAAAGTGTGTTGAGGTTCTAGACATTTTGAATAGTAACTTTGCACACACCAAAAAGAATAGTGTAAATACTTTTCTCTTTTCGTTTCTTTTTCTTCAAGAAAAAACCCAAAAAATTTCACAAAAAACAATGAAAATATTTGGAAACTTCAAAAACATTTGAAACTGTTTCAAAATTTCCTAGTCCAGCATGAAAACTCACCCACAATTGTAAGATTAATGAATAGAGGTTCACAACTTCTAGAAATTCATGTTGAAAGAAGATGCTTCCTCTCATCCACCGACTACAACTACAAGGAATATGGTAAAAACTGAGTGTTTTTACTTATCTTTTATTCATACATGTATAACTGTATATGTTGGCATGGGGTAGATCCGCAAGAAGTGCGGAAGCCGACAGATGCGAAAGGGTCATCCCGTGGAAAAAGGACCTTTCGCCGTTTTTGCGGAAGCATAATACTTGTTAGATTAGTCAAGTTGGTCACATGGACCATTTTGTAATAGAATAGAAGAATATAAATAGAGTAGGATTGTAAGCCTAAGGGCATCGAAGTTTTGGAGATTAATCCTATCTTTTGGGTTCGTTCTGTATCCGCGATATGATGACATGACAGTTTCTGTGAGGTTTATTCCGCAGGTTTTGATGAATGAATGAGGATGTTCGGTTATGATATGAATTCTGTTGTTGTGCAATGATGATGAATAACGGGTTATCTGAATGTTTTCTGTTGATTGATACGAATATGTTGTTGAGTATGTTCTAAATGTATGTGTTATAAACTATGAATGATTTATGATGCAAATGACTAGTTAATAATACGTTATGAATGATATAATCTCTGGTTAGTGCGAAGTTAATGTGCACATATCCTCTACACAACTGCGAAGCTTGGTTCCAACATCCCTCTTATCCACCTCGGGTGAGACTGCACTTGCTTTGCAAGTGTTTTTGGGAAGGGTTACCCCTTTCCGGTCCGATGTATAAGGGAGTTTGGGTTGATAGTTTGTTGGAGACAGTGTGGAGTGAACCCCTGTCGATAGACTCTGCGTCAACAGTATCCTTTTGAATAGAATGATGCATAATTCTTCAATTTTGGCTATCTTTTTAGATATTAAATGCACATTTGAACTAGTTTCTAACTAAACAGTTGGGTAGTGAAATGGTTTTGATTACAGGACTTGGAGACTTTGAAAGTTCAAACTATTTGATTCAGGTAGTTGGAGATAGACCATGATTCATGATTCATGATGATTTTGGCATTTTTCACAAGACTCTATATGAAGTAAACCTCATTAACCCATTCCTACTTGGCCATCATACCAAATTGGATAAGCCCAGTTACATGGTATTATTTCATCGTCCGTCGACACATAACCTTGCTTCAAATAGCCTACCCATGGAGGGAACATCTGTAAAAGTGTGCACAAACAACTCATCCCTTGTTTTCAATATGGATATTTGCCTTGGCCTGACAAATTCCCTTGAAAAATAGGAGTACACCCATGAAATACTTGTTCCCTCCCATGTACTATAGCATTCTTTATTATTTTTCAAGCTGATAAATGAAAAATCCATAAAAATTAAAAAACACAAAAATCCAAAAAGAAGGAGAATTGAATCATTTCATATTATATCCTTGAATAAAATGGCAACAGTCCGTCCTTCTCGTCCTTGAACAGGCACATAATTTGATATCCGCTGTCAATACACCATCCACATTTGCCTTAGGAAACTGTACCAGTATTTTGAACAGATATCCACCGATGGGTTATCCTTCCCATCACCAATGGAGCTTTATTTAATGCATCTGTAATTGGCATATTTCATTAAGGTCAGTTACTCAAATTCCTATGTTTCCAAGTGTCCATTATGGATCGTGTTATGTGTTCAAGGTAATTTCAAACAGAGTCGACCATTCCTCAAATATTCCTGACCAATCATGTCGGCCTTCCTTGTGTTAGTATACAGTGTTGGATCTCGTAGTTCTACCAAATTATATCATACTATTGAACTTTGTTTCATATCGGTTTATGTGGGATGCTTTAATGCCCTCCTTCTGGTGGATCTATTCCCATCGACACCAAATCATCATCTAGGAAATGGATCTAGAAATCCAGGAGTACCTTGGATATTGCAACCATTAGTGGTAGGTTTCCTCGCAAATGACAGTGGGCATACACCAATGAACCCTGATTATTTGATTCTACAAGTGTTCGACTTCAGAACATCTATTCACACTTGATATTTTGTACTTAGTACCTTAGAGTCCATCATCATTATCGATGGGTCTCTTTGCATCTGTTAATGGTATACATCAATGACCAGTAATCAGATGGTGTTTTATTATGCTGGACATTATTTCATTTATTCGCATGATATAAACTTGTACTATCATCGGTTTGTATTTAAGACCTTGGGAAAAAAATTTGTATCACCCATCAATGCACTGCCTGAGTTGTGCAAGATTAAACTACCATGTCAGAAGTTCGATGGAGACCATGTTCTCGCACTCATCAAAGTGCATGTTTACACTTATGAAATTTTTTACTTTTGACATGGATCCACTATGTATTGTTAGTGGCCATGCTTTTTTACTACTAAGCATGGTTATGCCCGCCTCATGAAGATATTGTATATTTGAGAAATTGCTATGTTTGACTTGTAGGTGTTCTCCTAAATCCCGCGCCTATGAGATAGTCATTTTCCATCCTTGCTTTGATCAATAAAGAGTATCAATATGAAGAATATCAATATAAAAATAATGTATTTCAGCCCTTAGCTCCGCTTCGAACCTCACACATTAGGGGGAATCTATTAACAATCAAATTAACACCCTTAACAAAGTGAAAGGTAGAAGCACACTTTACTACGTGCCTGTAACATGAAGACAGAAGACAAGTACATAAGAGAACAATCCTCTCTTATCTAATCACTACTTACATGATCAGAAGGATTGAGTGAAGAAAGAAGGATCCTAAAGAGACATGGTTCAATGATTGAATTGCTCAATTGAAGGATCAAATATAGTCTCGACTAGTCAACATTGAAAATAAGTGCATAAGATTGCATTAATTGTACTTGAGAATGTTGAGGTTATGACAAAATCTTGAAAATACTATGGAAATTGGGTTTTTGGGTAAAAAGAATAAAAAATAAAGAAAAGGAATTATCCCACATTGAAAGATGAAACTTGAGATCCCATTTCCCAATACTATAAAACAAAGGAATTTGGGGCATCGTAAAGGAGGCAAAAGGTGAAAGCAAAGGCATGCTGGGGAGATTTGGAGGTTGAAAATCTCATCTTCATCAAAAGCAAGGATGGAGAAGGATGGCTCAAAGCAAGGGAGGATGGATGCATCTCAAGCACTATTGTAATTAATTATTTTTCTTCCTTGGCATAATATGAAGCAATTCAATTCCCCTTCTATTCACGAGTTTAAATTTTTTCTTCCAAGTTTGATTTGAATTCTATATGGTTAACTGTATTAATAGGGAATGCTAGATAATTGTGGATTTTTGACAATGAACCTCACCTATTCATGGCAAGATAGTTGTTTAGTGTAG
This sequence comes from Larix kaempferi, assembly GCA_027924585.1. NCBI lineage: Eukaryota > Viridiplantae > Streptophyta > Pinopsida > Pinales > Pinaceae > Larix > Larix kaempferi. The sequence continues at coordinate 23,932,273 of BSBM01000217.1, forward strand.
ATTCATCCCTACCTTAAATGCTATTATCACATATTTACGAAAAATTACATGTTTTTATAGGACCAAATTTAACATGTATAAAATTACCACACTAACATGTCTAGTGTGAAAGGTTTTCATCTCTAATATGAATTCGTAAATCCAAATTAGTGAGGTAATGATGTTGAAATACCAATTCTATGAACAAAACCATTATTGTATCTAGAAGAGTAGAGAATCATTGTGTAGCTATAAGGTCTGTATATAGGACCACATATAAGGTGTATATAATGACCCACTTTGTCAAAATTATATTTGTTTATAGGACCATATATAAGGTGTATATAATGACCACAATAACATATCTATTTTGAAATGTCAAAATATCATATATGAGTTCATAAATCTGAATTAGTGAGGTAAAAATGTTGAAAACCAACTCTTTGGACAAAGCAATTAATGTAGCTAGAAGAGTGGACACTCATGGTGAAGATATAAGGTGCATATAAGACCACAATAACATATCTAGTGTGAAAGGTCTACATCCCATATATGAGTTCATAAATCCAAATTAGTGAGGTAAGAATGTTGAAACCTAATTATTCGGACATATCCATTATTGTAGCTAGAATAGTAGAGATTCATGGTGAAGCCACATCATTATCCAATTAATTAGATCAACCCTTAAAAATATTATAATTAGGTTTTCATGATTGATTTCTTATATATATATATATATCTATCTATCTATCTATATATATATATATATATATATATATATATATTTTTTTTTTTTTTTTTCATATACATATCAAGGCAAATGGTAACCAATCTTTGTGGATTTTATTGTAGGGATAAGTAATTGTGTTCAATCATGGCTCATTTCAAAGTCATTGCATTTTGTTTTACAAGAGAATTTCCCAACTTATATTTTATTGTCAACTTTGTGGTTGTATATATGATTAATTTATTCTCCTTTATTCTTATTACAATATTTTACGTACATCATTTTATGCACATTTATTTGATCTAATTAGTCCATCATAAAAAGTTGTTATTCTATCATGATTTCTTGTAGGTATGATGTTGTAGAAGACCTCATTCATGTTGGTTATGTATTATATTCTTTACATGTGTGTGTGGTGGGGTGCATCTTTGACCGTGCACCTGACGATCCCCTCACCTAGTGCTCTGTCGTATGCACTAGGCGCTGTGCATGTCGCTGGCTCAAGGGGGGTTATAGGAGGGCTGTGCCAACTCACCCCCCCTTCCATGAAGAGGACATCATAAATGGTAGTTAGCCCATTTGCGATACAAGCAAAGAAAGTTCACAAGCGAAGTGATTTTGAAATTATTGGGGCTATTTTTGGGTTCTTTCTAAAAATATGCAATTTAATCTCAGTTAAGGGATTGGAGTCTATTTTCTAATCCAGGTTAACATATTAGGGTTTTGGATGTTGCGGAATACCTATATTTTTACTGTGAGTGGTTAATAATCAATATGAGAAAATAAGAGGTGTGGCTCTAAGTTTTGTTAGTTTTCCCGGTTAAGGGTTTCCGGGGTAAATTTCTGTGTATTATGTGGGAATGATGTGGTGTAATATTTGTTTTGCTTAAAAGAATAGGTATGATTTGCTTATATGAACAGGTTTAAAACTTACATGTGGTATTAGATCTCGATTATTGGCTTCAAGGGGATGCCTTTCTTGTTGAGGGTTCAACATGGTTGATAGATCTTGTGTCTTTGATAAGCCTGGGTTCAGTGGGAGATTTGTAGCGTTGATTTGTGCATTGAAAGAGAATGTTGAGAAGTTCAATAATTGAGATTGAGATATTTAATGGCCAGAACTTTGATCTATGGAATATAAAAATGGAGGATCTTCTTGTAGATCGAGGATAGTGGATTACTGTGGATCCAGGTACACCACCCACTAGAATGTTAAAAGGAGATTGGGAGAATTTATAAATAAGGGAAAATAGTACAATAGGATTGTGCTTATCAGAATATGTGTTGTTGAATGTGTTTGGATAAGATAGTGCGATAAATATGTGGACGAAGCTAGGTATTTTGTATCAATCAAAATCCCTAGTAAACAAGTTGTTTCTGCAAAAGAAACTATATCACCTCAAAATGGATGAGAACAACACAGTGATAGAGCACCTAAATTTCTACAATACTCTTGGTAAGTCAAATAACCTCTATTGGAATTAATATGGTTGAAGAAGATAATTTTATTACATTATTGTATTCTTTGCCAAATTTTTGGGATAACCTAATTGTAGCAATAGGCAGTGTTAGTCAAGCAACCTTAAAATTTGATGAAATTGTAGCATCCATGTTGTCATAAGATATGAGGTGAAAATCCATGTATAATCACAACATGGATGCCTTATCTATGAGAGGTCACCCCCAGGAGAGAAACAAAAATAAGGGATATGGGGGGAGATCTAAGTCTTAGGGTAGATCTAAATCCCCAAGAAAATTTATAAGGAAGTGTTGGAAATGTGGTAAAGATGGGCACCACAAAAATGATTGTAAATATAAGAATGTGGATAAAGTGGAGGGATATGAGGATACCCCTTCCACAGAGGTGAAGAAATACTCAGAGGAAGGAGAGGATGTGTACCTAGCTTCCACAGGTAATCATTCAGAATGTTATGTATGGTTTATTGATGCAGGTGCTTTGAGTCATATGATCCCTCATACGGAGTGGTTTTGTGAATATGAAAAGTACAATGGAGGATATGTGTTCTTGGGAGATGATTCACTAGCTAATACCATTGGATGTGGAAGAGTCAAGCTGAAAATCAAGGATGGAAGGATCAGAATTATCCCTGGAGTACTACACATTCCAAATCTAGAAAGAAACTTAATATCTATCGGAAAGATGGATGTTGCAGGTGTACAGACTATGTGTGGAAATGGAAAATGAAAAATGGTTCAACGTTAAATGGTATTGATTAGGGGAGTTTGGTTTGGAACTCTGTACAAACAATTGGGAACAACCATCGTCGATGAATGTAACAGTTATGTTTTTCCTAAGGGAGGAGATAAATAAGATAGAACCCTGACTGCATCAGAAGGAAAGGAAACTATATGGCATCAAATATTGGGGCACATCAGATAAAAGGGCCTTTGAGCATTACAAGGTAAAGGTATGGTTGAAGGTATGTTTGGTTGCACACTCAATTTTGATTTCTGTGAACATTGCATATATGGAAAACAAAATCAAGTAAGATTTGCATTTGGTGATACAAGAGAAAAGGGAATTTTAGAGTTAGTACACAATGATGTGTTTGGACCTCTTCATGTTCCATCATTAGGTAGATCTGTGTATTATGTTTCATTTATAGATGATTTCTCAAGGAACACATGGATTTATTTCTTTTGAAAGAAATCTGAAATATTTGCTAAGTTTAAATAATTTAAGGCTCTTGCAAAGAATCTGCCATAAAAGAAAATAGTTTTAAGGACATATAACAATGGGGAGTTCTATGGGAATGAATTCGAGGAATTATGTAAGAAATGCGGTATAGAAAGGTAGAAGACTACTCCATTCACACCTCAATAGAATGGAGTTGTAGAAATGATGAATAGGATGCTAATGGAAAAGGAAAGGATCATGCTCAATAATGCCAGGATAGGACAAGAATTCTAGGCAAAGGCAGTGTATACTGCATGTTACTTGGTAAATGGATCACCCACATCAGCTTTGGTTGACAAAAAACCACATGAGGTATGGACTAGAAAGAAACCCTCTATTAAAAACCTGAATTTTTTTGGTTTTGATGCTTATGTACATGTTCCAAAGGAGAAAATGAGTAAGTTGGATAATAAAGCTGAAAAATGTAATATCGGTTATAAAGATGGTATGAAAGGTTATAAGCTTTGGAATCTTGTAATTAAGAAGATTGTTTATACTGGAGATGTTGTCTTTAGAGAGATCAAAGAGTTCCCAGAGAGGAAGTGAATTCAATGGAAAATAAACAAAAAAAAATAGAGGTTGAGTTAGAAGATGAAGAATCTCACTCAACAGAAGAAGTTGAATAAGAAGAAGAAGAACCTCATACCCCATTTTTGAGAAGATCCTCTCGTGAAAGAATGCAACCAAAAAGGTATTCCCCTCCTGATTTTTGGTCTAATTTTTCTTTATATATTATTGATGATTATCCTAGAAATGTGAAGGAATGTATTGATTCATAGGAAGTGATCTCTGGAAGAAGGCCATGGTTGAAGAAATGGATACCTTGGAAAAAAATGAAGCTTTGGATGTAGTTTAGTTAACAGTTGGAAGAAAATTCGTTGGAAACGAATGGTTGTTTAAAAAGAAGTTGAATGCAGAAGATAAAGTGGAGAAGTATAAATTCCACTTGGTAGAAAAGGGATACTCTCAGGTAGAAGGATTTGATTTTGGTGAAATATTTTCTCACGTTGCAAAATTAACTTCTTCTAGGTTCCTTCTTTCTATTGTTGCTACTTTTGATCTTGAAGTAGAGCATATGGATGTGAAGATAGTGTTCCTACATTGGGACCTGGAAGAAGAAATCTACATGAAGCAACCTGAACCATCAGATAATCCTTGATGAGAATCTAATTTGTACTAGACGAGTGATGAGATTTGCATTGCTACCACCCGATAAGGCATTGTAGTATGATATCAATACATGGGATGCATATTTCCAGTCGTATGAGAGATACAGGATGGTTCCTAGAGGTGAAGTAAATATTTGTACATTATAGTATGCTTAAATTATCTTTATTAGTTAGCGACTGATAATATTGATACAACTGGAATCAACGCATTAAGAAATATTCTTTTGTTTTTATAACATGCATATGTTTGCATTACTAGATGATATTTATAGTAGTGAATGATATGTTTCTCGTCCATATGTGATAGATGGAGGAAACCCAATTAGTGTATGATTGAATTTTTAATGTTTCAATTGATATACATTCTATATGTGCTTACATATTTACAATTGTCTAGTTCATCATTTATTCACATGTCCCCTATTCAAATGGAAATTATAAACCACTAATAAATATTTTTCAAATTTTGTTAAGAAGATTGACTCACATTTTCCCAATAAAATATTCAATTGATTGAATATCAATACATTGTAGGAGGAGAGGGAATTAATTCTAGGAATATTTCCAAAATAAATGTGCTCCCCCATCCCCATTGCTTATAATATATTATAAAGGATAAAAATCACATCACTTTTCATATTGTTCCAAATATATGAAACATTATATAATCCTTGGGAGGCCTTGTTGTAAAACACATTGAGCATGTTTTTCTTTATAGACATGTGCCCATGTATTTGAACTATCATTATACCATCACCAAATAAGTATTTTCAATATAGTTATGTTAAAATTATTCACTTTTTGGAGACCCATACCCCCATACTCTTTCGAGTGAAAATGGTTGTGGATATTTGTGCATGACACAATGACTGAACCATGAATATGAAAAATGGAAGAAGTTTGTGGATCATTTAAATAATCCATTTTAATATTTTAAACTCACCATGGAGATGCAGGATAATTTGTTTCTTCCTTTTTTGGACATGCTTATCATAGAAAAAGTATAATGAGCTCTTAATGCATCAAGAATATTGGACATACTTATCATAGAAAAAGTATAATGGGCTCTTAATGCACCAAGAATATAGGAAAAATATATACACATAATAATTTGTAGATGCAAGGTCACAACACAATGCTGAATGTATAAAGTTGGTATTATCTACACATTAGTTTTCTATGTTTCTGGAATTCATATGGTAAGTGTCACGTCCCCTCCCATCCTCCTGACCCACAGAGGGAACATGAACGCAATATGGGGTGTTTAATTCTTCCCCAAAACCATATGAAGGAAATTACAATTTAATAAAATGCATAATTAAAATATACACAATGGAATTAAAATATAATAACACACATAGAGAGAATGGAATGCATCGACATATTTCTTCCATGCAGAATGATGAAACATCATACAGATAATTAATCCCCTTCTCTTGCTATGCACATAATTTATGCTGATAAAAAATTAAGATAATCACTTCATTCAATTAACACAACAATCAATAATTAAAACATTGCAGATCACATAGTTGACATAATTTAAACCACAGAGAATACTTATCTTTAAGATGAATTTGTCCAAGCAACTGGCTATGTGAGAGAAACGTTCCACCCAACCATAGGTCTATGTTCAACCTATATTCTTTCAGCTGAGAGACCACCCCCGAGATGGGTTGTGTATCCACTAAGGAGGAACTAAACAGGATCACTCACAGCCATGGTTTCACACAAACAATCATGCTAAGCCAACACACAGTTTGGTTTATCAAGCATGCAAGAGACAAAGGAGGAGGATGCTAAACCAGTGAGCTAAACCACCGAGCTACAAGCATCTCAAACTAAACTCAAACATCCTTGCACCCACAATACCTACCACACCCAACATAAGGAAGGCCCCCTTCTCTGCTGCGCAGTCTCTCAGGCGTCCCTTCCCTCCAGTGCTCTTTAGGGTGGGAATAGGAAGGTACAAGCTGCTAAATCCTTGAGATTCTAGCCTTCACTGGGTTTGTTAAGAAATTCCAACCTATGTTCTATCTTCTTCTCTGTCATTCACGCTTGGATTTTCTCAATTCTATGGCCAAATGACTGTGTCTCGTAATTGGATTTTTGGGCTATCAAATAAGGGTTTTCCTATGGATTTTTGGGCATCTAACACTCTCAAATTCGCCCCAAGGTTCAAGTCTATGGATCCCCCATTGGATTCATTGTCCACACAACTTTCTGGGCATTTTTGGCACTTCAAAACGTGGTTTAATTTAGAGTTGCGATTTCTGGTTTTTCTCATTGCTGGGCATGTGTAATGGATGAAAATTGATGCTTATATGTTCAAAACTGGAATGGGGATCATGATAAAATGAATTCCCATGAGGTAGAGTGACTTGTGGGTCAAGGAAACAGAGCCCATACCCCGCCATACGAATTTATGGGATGCCCATGCTCCATTGAAGCCATGGACTGTTTTCTTCAACCACTTCTTTACAATAGAATTACATGTCAGCAAGGAAAGTCAAATGGGTTCTCAAGATGACATTTGGAAGAATATGGTTCAACCCCACAACCCCCTCACCACTCCCTAGTGGAATACACATGGCCCCCTCTTATTAGTTGCTTCCATAGCCAGTTTTTGGTATTTTATTACAATATTAATATTTACATCATTTTACAATGTTACATGGCTTAATAGCACATGGATAACATAATATCAAATACTTTCCCTTTTAAATAAAATCCGAGCATTCACCAGCGGGGCCTTGGCCTTAAGCTCCATGCTAGGGAAACACACATCACATAGAAACAATATTTACATTAAAACCAATATATCCTAAGGGTCAAAATGAAAGTATTACAGTAAGCATTTGGAGCAAGAGAAAGAACATCTTCACAATGTATTTATACCACCTCATTAATTACATTTGATCACTCTTTAATTATAATTTGTGGATTCACTACAAGGAATAAGTAATCATCCTAAGTAGGTATCATCTCTCATTATAATAACCATAAAAGTTTATAATAAAAATAGACGTAAACAAAAGTTTGTGTAAATTCAAATAAACCTTTCAAAGTGATTAAAAATTACTCTTATTTGGATTAACATAAAAATAATATTTTAACTCAATTATTTTATAAGGAAAATCCAAAACTCTATGTCAACAAAGATGTAATGTTAAGCAACCATTATCGAACAATTGGAAAAATCTTTCAAATTATCAGGATAAATTTAAGTAATTTATTCATACAAATTAAACATTTATAGATAAATAATGACACAATAATAAATATAATATTAAAAATAATATAATAAATTATAGTTTATTTATGTAAATTAAATATTTATACGAACTAATGTAATGTAATTTGTGCATATGCACCTGAATATTGCCTTTAGTCTTCTCAAACATAATATAAAATGTGATTCGTTTCATGGGAAAAATAAGCATTTATACATAAATAATGAGGGGATTATATTATGATATATGGCTAGTGCAAAATAAGTTAGAGCACCAACTAGTTCAACCTAAAAATGGCATACATTTTACCAAATGACTATACTGGCAAGATATATATTAAAGCATGAAATCTTTATAGATAATATAATCATTGTATTTTTTAACTTTTTTTAAAAGAGGCTCATTGGAGCCATGTCATCAATCTAGTATGTGAAATTTTCATCTTGGTATGGTCACATTAACTTGATTTTTATCTAGGTGCATCACATCATATAGTAGGCCACATTATTTTCACTATCATATGGTGCAATGACAACAAATACATCACATGCAGGGCCACGATTCAAAATATTAATCAATCTTAATTAATATTTAATGAGTCCATTGATCAAATCATGTGTACCTTCCCTGACAACATCAAAAACTCAATCGTAATCTATTGAAACCATGGCATCTTCATCATGCATCTCTTGTCATATCGTAATTTTACATGTACCCCTTGGATTTAAAGGGATATATTTCCATTATTTCACATATCCATTCTTTTCACATTTATCAAATGAACATTCCTCCGCATCAATGCAAAATCCACAAAAAACATGCATACTTTCTCATCTCAATAGAAAATACATCACCAATGTCTTTACTCTAAACAAAGTGTAATTCTCTTGTGATAGGTATAGTTTCACAATACCAAGGCACACATCTCCACTGCACCAAGTGTAACATTCCAAAAGAAATTGCATCATGAAGATCAATTTTTTTCTTTTTTCTATTGAGCGTTTGTTTCAAAATATGATGAAAAGTTGAGATTCTATTTTCCCATCGCAGTCTCTTACTTGTGCACTCGACCTGCTTGTTTGTAACCTTCATGGGCTGAATTAAATTTTCACCCATCAACTACTTCAACAAGTTATTTGAGTTGTAGTGCATCATGACTCATTTGGTACCTCCTAAGTGCTTGTTTCACACAAGCATCTACACCATCGTGTTCACCTTGTCTATGCCTTGTTTCAAACAATATCCAAGTATGTCAAACTCTTGTATCCTTATGAAACAATATCCAAGTATGTCAAACTCTTGTATCATTATGAAGCCTACTCAACCAATAAAAAGAGGGTGTCGATCTGAACTTCCCTGCACACCCATTCGACCAAATCAAGTGTTATGTAAATTTTATTTTGTTCTTTATGAATGATTCATAGATCAAATAAAAGCAATGCTTAACAAACATATCAACGTTCTCATGATCGCCATTGACATAAAAATAGTACTCCTTAATCACATCGTGCGATTTTGCAATACTGTCCCTACCATCAATGCTCACTTGTGTGTGTCTATACAAAACATGTATGAATATAGACACCTAGTAAGAATGCTAGTACTCACTTTGTATCTCTTTCTAGGGAGAAAATATTTAATTCTCGGCAAAGTATACCACTAATAAAATTGTGGCTGGTTCAAATACCTCATGAAACTGTCTAAATTTGGAAGATTTGCTCCCGCACTTGTGAGAATGTTTCATATATTTATAAATTTAGTTTTGAAAAATTTCCCATGAATTCTAAAACATGGATATCATCCTCAAGCAATTCAATTCTCTTAGAGGCCACAATCGAAGAAGAGGACAAGAGGACAAGTTCATAGTAACATACTCATATCAACTCTAGTGATTGTGATATCTAAAAATATAGGATGTGTGGGATCCATATGAAAATTTATATGGACCAATTTCATAATACCATATTCAAGGAATCTTCTTCCACATGCACATATTTTTCTTAAAAAACACATCTTTAGGATTCCTTCTACATAATTTCATTGAAATAAAATCACGCATCGTGGGAGGAGGGTCACCTTGCCAATTCCTTTTGTATAATTCTATGAATGTGTCATAATAGAGCTAGAATGAGACACAGTACCTACACCAAAAAGTTGTATATTGAACCTAATTTACCATAGTTTCAATTTATCAAACATGCAAAAGGACATATTTACACCTTGATTTATTTCTTGAAATCCCTCAAATAGTTCAACTTGCATCATCTCCAAAATGTGTTTAACATTCTCGTCATACATGTTTCTAGATAAGAATTGTCATAGAAAATGATTACGATCTAGTATAGCACAAGAATGGGTTTCCCAAAACTCTACCAATTCCTCTATGATGCATTCTAGAAGTCTATCTTAGTAGGGTTTCCTGCAAATAAGATCCCAACAAGCAATTTCATTTTTTTCATCTATGTAGTCCCTAAATTTAGTATGTCTCCATAATGTTTTTCTTGAAACATGAATCAATTTTGACATTGTTGTTAGAATTCGACTTCTTGAAGTTCCTAGTGCAACAATAAAAGTTGTAATTGCCTTACGAGCAACTCAGATATCGGTTTTTCTTGACTTTCCAAGTGAAAATAATGTTTTTGATACATTTTAAATATATTCTTGAGTGTCTTTGTGTGTTTATCGTCTTAAAATCCCAACAACTATCTTGTTTGTTTTATTTTTTATGTTTTATCAAACCATGTAGGATTTGAGCTTGTGTAATCATTGATTTTTTCTCAAAATATGATTTAAACATCTTACTAACATGCTCTCTAGATGTCATATATCAACACTCAAGTCTGCAAATTCTTCTCTTATATTTGCATCCAAACTTTAAAAAAAAAAAAAACATCCCTTTCGAAACCATTACAACTCCCATTAATTCTTGAAACCTGAGATATGACAAGGTCATGTGGTGGTTGATTAGATTATATCCATACATGGTCCAATCAGTTTATCAATGTCATGTTATAAATTTCCAAAGACCAAGACCCCTCAATTTATCTACTATGCAAGTAAGCTAGACTACATTAGTTTCGAACATTTAAAAAGTACTAGTCTAGTGAAAAAATATATCCAACTGATCATTAAGAAAATATATAAGGAATACATAAGGGTGTGTAATAGTATATGGAGGTGTACATAGCCTGCTCCCTTTGTTTTTAAGCTTGTGGCCTCCATGGAAGAAACACATGTTGTTAACAATTAATTCCACTTAATTTGTCCATCATCCCCATGCATTGTTAAATGCCGATGTGAATACTTAATACAAAGAGGGCAAGTGGCAAGTGATGGAGTGAATCAATATAACAACAAAACCCAATTCCACCATGGAATCGTGATTACCAAAGATTACGATCAAATACCTTCCCTTTTCATTGTTCCAAAACCTCAATCATCATCATGATAATGTGTCATGAGGTCAACACATGCCTAATAGAGACAATACCAAATTAAAAATTAAAAATAAAAATTAAAAAGAAATAAAAAACCATAAACATGTGCCATGAACCAAACTTCAATGTCATCTATGACCAAGTTTCCCATGTCCTATCCAATTTTCCATTACAAAACAAATATTGAGGTAGATTTTCGATTCATGTACAAAAATATAGTTTAGACACCATTCATGCCCAATCAAATGTAAATTTTTCCATTTCCTAAAACTGTTGAAGTCATGCTCAATTACTAGTGTTGTTGCATGCTCAAGTTGCCTAGTCAAAACATTGTGATGCCTTCTATGATGACAAAACAAACAAACCATGACATTATTCACTTCTCCAATCAAAGTGCATTTAGAATAAAATCAAATGCAATGATAACACATCATAAACATGGTAAGAAAGAGTATATCATCACTATAATGTAGTCAACATTGAGGACACTAGTATGATATTAGGACACATAAGACACTAAATGTCTTATGCATTTGATGTTTCTTCTTCTTATTTATTTCACTGACTTTGTTAATTGTGCAAGTAATAGTATGTTAAAGGCTGTTAAACAACCAATAAAACAACAATGCCATCCATCATATCCATAATTGTCATCACAATATGCAACTACGATCATAATGAGAACATAGTTTCCATACACCATATCGACATGTGGTGTAAACAAAGGAATTTAATGCATTGGCCAAGATTTAGATATCAATGACATGCATATGTATAATTCAAATAAAATGACACATGTGAGACTACAATATCACCACTAGAATAATGATCATCGTAATAACCCTGAAAGTACTTATTGTTACTTTTGATCTTTAATTCCAAAACACAATAGTACTTGAAATCAAATTACAAACATACAAATAAGCAATCACATTCAACACATGAATTTACCCTGGGGAAATGCTCTATGACTTGAGGGAGAAAACCCTAGAAAAACCTTCCTTAGTATATTGATAGACAACAGAGAGTGTCTTTTACATCAAGCACCCATTGTGCAATTTACAGATCAAGAGATATAGATAAAGAAGAGAGAATCAGAATAATGATTCTCCAATCAACCAATTCGCTAATATTGGTCACATGTACAAAGTTACTCCAAAGGAATTCGCTCCAACCTTGGATACATCAATCTTGCATGGAAAAGTGCATCCCACTTCTCATGTAATGGCTTTAACTCAAAATACTGACTTCAAGATGAACTCGCCCTTTAACTGAATGCTTTCCCACTTAGTTAGGTGGCTAACTTAAGTGCCGTCATGCAAGTTTCACAACTCAAGTGTCATATTTTAGTTTAACACAAGTGTCATCTTTTAGTTTAACAAAAGTGTCATCTTTTAGTTTAACATAAGTGTCGTCATGCAAAACACTTAATTAACTAGATCTTCTTTGTTATCACTTATTTAAATATCTTAACTGAAGTCTTTCTGGTTAACATCACTGTAGTGAAGTCTATTTATCCTTTGATTGGATGAAGTCTTCTTTGTTAATATCACTGAAGTTTAACAATTCATATTCTCTCTTATTTTATTTAAGTATTTATGTGCAATTTGATTTCTCTCATATCTTATCACATCTTATCTTTATTTCTTGTCTTATCTGCATGGTCCACATGTACCATATTAATTAATTATCATATCAATTATAGTAATGATATTTTACCAATGATGTGATCATATTGTTCTACTATCGTTCCAAGTGGTTATATACTAAAGTAATTCACTCTAGAGGTGGCTAGGATCTAGATGAGACGTAATAGCTCAACCACAGTTACTAGTACATCATACACCATCCATGCTTTGAAATGAAAAGAATCACTTCAACACATGAGGAACCACCTCAACACATGAGGATCTGTATTGACACACAAGGCCTTAGCCTTGACTAGCAAGACTATACAACATCATCACTTTGACATACAAAGCACTTGCCTAAACACATGAAGCTTATTCATTCTTGAGTCCAACTCAAGATTCTTCTCCAAGTTTCCTGTGTCCAACTCATGCTCCTATAAGGAACTACGTCGACACATGAGGCTCAATATTGACACACAATATTGACTTAGAGAATGGCTCATGAAGCTGTAACTTTAACACTCCCTCTTAGCGAGGGAGGCATTCTCTACCATGCCAAGCTTGTCTCAGAAGTACCTATACTTTGTCACAGATAGAGGCTTAGTCAACATATTAGATATCTCCTCACCCGTATCAATGTATTTAAGTATTATGGAACCTCTCTAGACTATGTCTATAATGTAGTGATACTTCATCTCAATGTGTTTCAATCTATCATGAAACACTGGGTTTTCTGAGAGCTTAATGCAGCTCTGATTTTCGGAGCGAATGACAATAGTCTCAATATTCTCACCGAATGGTAGCTTCCTAATCCACATAGCTTCTTGACAGGTGGTACTATTTGTAATATACTCTACTTTTGTATTACTCTAGGCTATGAAGCCCTCCTTCCTGCTAGACCAAGAGATCATAGTTGATCCCAAGCTAAAACAAAATTTGGATGTACTCTTTCAGTCCACAATACTACCACCCCAGTCAGAGTCGGCATATCCAAGTAGCATCACTCCACCACTGGAAGCATATATGATTTCATAAGAAATAGTACCTCGAATATATCTAAGCACATTATTGGCAACAACCCATTGTTTATGTATTGGCTTAGACATGAACTAACTCAAGATACTCATTGCATAACATATGTCTGGTCCACTATGTATCAAATACATCAAGGAACCAATGAGTTATCTATACATGGTAGGATCCACTAGATCCAATCCAGAATCTGACTCATGTAGCTTCTTTAGATTAGACACCATTGGAGTAGACATGTACTTACATTCCATCATACCAAATCTCTGCAACACATCAACTGTGTACTTTCCTTGTGGAAGAAAGATCTCATCTTTCCTTTGCCAAAATTGTAGACCAATAAAATAGTGCATAAGACCAAAGTATTTCATTTCGAACTCAAAATTATTCTCCCTCTTTCACCAAGCTATATGTTTCTCCTCTCTAGTAAGGAACAAGTCATCAACATAGAGAACCAAGATCAATGGTTGGTTCTTCACAAACTTGAAGTACAATTTAGGGTCAACTTTTCTTTTGGAGAATCTCAAGTTCAAAATATAGTTGTCAATCCTCGAATACCAATCCCTCAGGGCCTTCTTAAGCAGATACAAGGCTTTATTGAGTTTTCATACATGGGACTCCTTCCCATGAAATGAAAAACCTCAAGTTTTTGTATGTAAACCTCTTCCTCAACTTCACCATTGAGAAAGGCAGTCTTCAGTCTTCACATCCATTTGGTGAAGTTTCCAACCCAAAACTGAAGAAATGGAAATTATGGTTCGAATAGTAATGTACCTGGCCAGGAGCGAATGTCTCATTCATAGTATATCCCTTTCTGTGAGAAACCATGAGCCACAAATATTTATTTACACTTTTCAATACTTCCATTAGCTGCATGCTTGATTTTATAAATCCACTTGGAAGTTACTATTGACTTCCCGTCAATTCCATGAACCACTTCCCACACATCATTATTCATGATATATTTGTATTCTTCTACCATGGAATATTTCTATACTTGCTTCTTAGAGGATTCCTCATAGGTAGAGGGTTATGAATCATTGATGTGAATCATCTGTGCTACATATCTTGAAAATATTTTAGGTCTCTTTCACTCTTTGGATGATCCTGGAGGTGCTCCATGCTTTTCTTCTTCTTGCAGAATGTATCGACACCATGAATATCTCCTCTTAGCAAGAGGTTCATCAAGATATATTTCTATCAGATCTACTGGCTCTTCAAGATCAAGTGGATATATGGACTCTTCTAAGTTCTCCCTCTCAACATATGCAAGGGGAGAATTAGAAACTGGATCCTCCATCAAGGTAGTCTCATGCTCCATATTTAAATAACACTAATGTTCTCTGGAGCGATTGAACGAAGCCTCTTCATGGAATGTTACATCTATGTTGAATTCAATGTTTCTTTGTCCTAGAACATATATTCTGTAATCTTTGGAGGAATCACTATATCCAATAAATTTTCCTTTTTTTCTAGATGGATCCATCTTTGTCCTCTTCTCTTTTGGTACATCAATGTAGACAGGACAACCAAAAATATTCAAGTATCCAACATCTAGTTTTTCACCGGTGAAAACCTCTTCAGGAGTCTTTTCTCCTAGGATAGCATGAGGACTTATGTTCTGTATATAGACAATAGTGTTGGAGGATTCTACCCATAAGGAAGTGGGAATATCCTGATCACACATCATGGATTTTGTAGCATCACATATTGTTTTGTTCTTTCTTTCAGCAACTCCATTCTATTGAGGGTTGTAGGGTATAGTCGAATGTATTTTTATTCCTACATATCGACAGAAGTCATTAAAGTCACGAGACCCAAACTCTCCTCCATTATCATATCTCAAAGTATGAATGTGATTTCCAGTCTGATTGTCAACTAGTGCTTTAAACTCTTGAAACTTGTTGAAAGTTTCACTCTTTGCCTTCAAAAAATAGATCCAAGACTTTTGGGAGAAGTCATCTATGAACAACACATAGTATAAATAACCACTCAAGGAAGGTGTTGACATAGGTCCATATATATAGGAATGAATTAAATCAAGGACCCCTTTTGATCTTTTGGTACTACTAGGAAAACTCTACTTTATGTTCTTTCCAAGAGCACAACCTATGCAAACACTATAAAACTACGATTTAAATATAAGCATACCTTTTACCATCTTCTGCAATCCGAGTATCACTTTGAAATGGAGATGACCAATCCTTCTATGCCACAGCTCACAAGGACTTACTGCGTCATGGATCATGGATTGAATGAGGTTTCCAGGAACTTTGTAGAGACCTCCCTCTCTAACTCCAATTACATATACAGAGTTCAAGTATTCATTCTTAGGCCACAGGAGCACTTTGTTGTCCATAAATATTACTCTGAATCCTTTACCTTCTAGAACTGAAATAGACATGAGGTTCTTCTTCAATCTGGGGACAAATTTTTTTTCATCAACATGTATTACATCTCATGAATCCAACTGAAAAGAAGTGGATCCAACTCCTTGGATCAAATAGATGGTATTATCTCCAAGCTCCACCTTACAGGAGAACTTATTCTCCTTCATATCTATGATAGTGATCCTATATCCAGTCATGTGCTTGGACGCGCCACTGTCCACCAGCCATGTCTCAACACTAGTGGTAATGGGTCCAGAAAGGGATGAGACAATATAGTACTCCTTCCATGTCTCTTGATCATTAGATGAATTATTTCTTGTAGGTTCATATTCTGTAGAAGTAGAAGCATGAAACATACCCTTGAACTTTCCTCTTTGCTTTGTATGGCATTCTATTGCATAATGGCCCTTCTTATTGCAATTGAAACATTTAACTTTAGACGTACTTATCAAAGTTATTCTGATAATTTTCCTTTTGATGAGAAAATTTCTTATGAGAAAAATATTTATTTCCTCTCTTCATTCGTTCTGCAAGAGAAAGGTTATCTTCTTTGGAGTTAACATATTTGCTCTGGATTTGCCCTTCTTCTTGTAGGAAATCATGCCACGATATCTCAAAATTTGTTTGCACTTCTCAAACATTTATTGCAGCCAATAATGTCTCCCATGAAGATGGAAGGCCATTGAAAACAATCTGTATGATATCATAACCATCAACTTTCACACCAATGCTCATGATTTGATCTCTTACTTGGGAGATCTTTGTGAAGAAGGAAGCAACAAATTCACCCTTACCATATTCATATTTCGAAGCTTGTTCTTCAATGCCCTCTTTTCACAGGGAACCTTCTTCTCATAAATATTTGTAAAAGTGTCGAATCATTCCTTTCTGGTCTTCAATGGATTAATCACAGGCATCAATTTGTCTTTCATAGAATCATAAATGATTCTCTTTGATTTGGATTGATTCTTCTTGAAAGTAATGCACACTAAATTAGAATTAGGCTCTTCAATAACACTGGATATGTATCCATCAAGACTATTCTCTTCTGGTATATTCAAGATCTTGGCTTCCAAGTATTGACGTTTGAATTTCCTTCAAGACAGTCTTTCAGTCTTATTGATATTGGATCCATAATTATTCAAGTACTGTGCTCACTCAGGATCTACGTAGGCTCAATCTTGACTACTGAATTTAGCTCTTTCATGCCCTGATATCTGATACTCGATGTTAATTTTTGGTCTTTAATTCATAAACACAATAGTACTTTAAATAAAATAATAATCATACACATGAGAAATCACATTCAACACATGAATTTACCCTTAGGGAAACCCTCTACGATTTGAGGGAGAAAACCCCAACAAAACTTCCTTAGTATATTGATAAATAGTAGAGAATGTATTTTACATCAAGACTTGCGGTGCAATTTATAAACCAAGAGAGATAGATAAAGAAGAGAGACTCAGAATAATGATTCTCCAATCAACCAATTCGCTAATATTGGTTACACGCACAAATTTACTCCAACCTTGGAGACATCAATCTTGCACGGAAAAGTGCACCCCACTTCTCATGCAATGGATTTAACTCATAGTACTGACTTCAGGATTAACTTGCCCTTTAACTGAATGCTTTCCCACTTAATTAGGTGGCTAAACTTAAGTGTTGTCATGCAACTGTCGCAACTCAAGTGTCGTCTTTTAGTTTAACACAAGTGTCATCTTTTATCTTAACATAAGTGTCATCATGCAAAACACTTAGTTAACTATATATTCTTTGTTATCACTTAGTTAACTCTCTTAACTTATGTCTTTCTTGTTAACATGACTTTAGTGAACAATTCGAGTTCTCCTTCGATTGATTGAATTCTTCTTTGTTAATATCATTGAATTTTAATGATTTGAATTCCCTCTTATTTAATTTAAGTCTTTATGTGCAATTCAAATTCTCTCATATATTATCACATATTATATGTATCTCTTGTCTTATCTACATGGTCCACATGTGCAAGATTAATTAATTATCATATCAAATATACTAAGGATATTTTCCAAATGATATTATCATATTGTTTTACTATCATTCCATGTGGTTATATGCTAAAGCAATTCACTCTAAAGGTGGCCAGTCTCTAGAGGAGAATTATTAGCTCAACCATGATTACTAGTACATCACACACCATTCACACTTCAACATGAAAAGCATCACCTCAACACATGAGGATATGTATTGACACACAAGACCTTATCCTCGACTAGCAACATTATACAACATCATCACTTTTACATACAAAGCACTTTCCTCAACACATGAAGCTTATCCATTCTTGATTCCAACTCAATATTCTTCTCCAATTTTCTTGAGTCCAACTCAGGCTCCTATAAGGCACTACCTCGACACACGAGGTTCAATCTTGACACACAAGATTGACTTGGAGAGTGACTCATGATGCTATAACTTTAACACTTATAACAACATGTCCTCAATCATATTTATCTTATGTCGTTACTACAATCCCGGGAGAAATCAAGATTAGGAGTTGGGAGGTACCATACTTAGGTATCCCAAATATAAGTACTAGAAGAGTTGGTGTGGTCATGACTAAAGTCTTAGTTACACCATGTGTGGAAAAGAAAAATGGGATATATGAAATGAGATCTCCTCCATGGGAGAGGGGGGAGGTTGTGCCCAATGGGTAACACAAAGTGGTTCTGATGGTGGCGTACTTGAAATAGGTGATGAGGTAAAAGGTGCCTCATCTACTACTAAGATGGTATCTATAGGTGGTGGTTCGGGTGGGTCATCAAAGAAATATTACACCGAGGAGGAATCTTTATAGGTGCTAGGACCTTTATTGGTGTAAGATTAGGGTTACACGAGTGGTGTCAAGGGTGGACAAGATGATGTCTTTGTTCATGGTTGAACAAAGCTTGTAGTGTGTAAGTTGATCGATCTTCCTATAAAAATGTATCTAAGGCTTGAAAAATTCCCAATGGAAAGGGATAAATTCCCTCAAAGATGACTAGTGAAAGTATGATAGAGTTAATTGTAGTGAAGGGAACTAAGGGCATATCCCAATAGCCAAAAACTATATGCCTCAAGTATAATCAAAACCCACAAAAGTCACCTTGGTGATAATTTTAGGTTTTGGTCACTAAGATACCTTCCTCAAGTGCAGATAAGATATTTGGCCTTGAATAGTTTTACATGTCACGGGAAAATAAGAGTTCATTGGTTCAAGATACCTTTGAGAAATATCAAACCTTAGCTTTAATGTCCTCGCATTATTACATTTGGGGTCCAAATTCAACATTTCAACCAACTTGTAATGAAACATTCAATGTCGATTTCAAGTTGAAAGGGTGTAAAATTTGATAGGAAATTGATGGCCATGTCTTGACAAAATTTCTTAAGTGACATTGGCATAGTAACGTCCCTAAAGAGACGTTTCTATCGTCCATGGAATGTCATAAGTGGTGTCTCTTTGCCAAGGTATCTTAAGCGATGTTATGATTGTCATTAAAGGAATTTTGAGGTAAAAAATGGGCCTCAAAACAAAAAATGTACTATCAAAATCAACTTTATAAGAACCAATAGGATTTAAGATGATGATGTCAACCATATTAAGAGTAAATAGTTTTGCAAGGAAAGGGAAGAAACTACTTGTTTCTATCATATTTTCAACTTATCACTTTGTAGTTTTACTCAAAGTTCAAGTGTGAGCACTTGTTAGATGGTGAATTAAATTCCACATCCAACAAGTACCCCATGGACATACTTTTGACAAACTCTCTGTAGGAAAAACCTAAGAATACATTAAAAAAAACAGGGTTCATGTTAGTTTAGTACTTCAAAAGTTAGGTGTTAGTATACTTGTGTTTATGGAGGTAATATTTTTATGGATAAGGATATGTAAGGATTATGAGAAAGGG